>JAODAI010148861.1:0-16903 GCA_027575025.1 Scotoplanes globosa | reverse complement strand
AATTTTGTTGTAAAGATATCACAAAGAAGGCAATTTTTTTGTACCTTTACACTCTCACACAGTATTCAATAGGGAAAACAAAATTATAAAAGAAAAATTTCTACACCATTGTAGTCTATGGCAAATTACTTCAAAGATGTCTTAATACCTTAGAAATCATATATAAGGGAAGCGAGGATGGGCCAATGAAATAACGTGCATGTATATGTTTTTGCTACTGTTTTTCATTATATATTTTACGCCTACTGTGTGATGTTATTATGATGTATGATTCCCCTTATAATACACTTCCCCTTATATGCCGAACTGTCGTTATATATATATATTTATATATAAATATATATGTATACATATATATATATACATGTATACATATATATATATATATATACACATACATATTTACTGCATGAATCCTCTGCTTCTGCTTGACAGCATGCTTTTAAGTTACCCTGTATTAAACAAAACAATGCAATAATATTCCACTGATCAGTGTAAGTATAGACATAACTAGATCCATTAGACCATTTGATTACTGGATATTTACCTAACCGTGGCTTATACATATGTTGCACGTGTAGCCTGAAGTTAATATAGTTTTATAGATCTATGAATTGGAAGAAACAGTAGCATGGTTAGTAGCATGATTATGTAGAGTATATATAATTGTCAGTCTGTTACAGGAGAAATCTATTTACTGGAGACATTAATATAAATTGCCGGGCGGGAAGATATCATAAAGTTATAAGATCTGTCAGGGTTTGCCCTATGTTGGGATATTGGAGGAAGTAGTAGCTGAAGGTAAAACATGTATGCAATATCATTCTTCTCTCATGTTTCCTGTCGTGGAATGTAGGCATTTACATTGTCATGACACATATATGGAATATTCCGTGGTGGATGTGAACTTTGTCCCATTTAAACAATTGTGTTATTAAAGCAAATTTATAAATTAATATTTTTGTTTTTTGTTATAAATGTCTATGGACAGAACACATATATTATGATGTTGAGTTCCTCCGTGAATGATCAAAGTAAATTAACATGAATAAATTACATAATTTATGAAGTTCATAATACCAAAATAATATATATTATGTGATATGGTTGTTAGAAGAAGTTAATGTACAGTCAAAAAATTGGTTTCATTGTTGTTTTTCTGCAAATTACCTTTTTAATATGACCGTGTTTAGATATTTCTCAAATTAAACATTTTAGCCACAATTTATATATTTTTTAATAGGTTAAGTGATTGAATGAATTTCCTTCAGTTAAACAAATGAATGACTCTATTCTCCTGTCCACGATATTGCTGAAATATAATAAATATCATTGACTTATTTCCTTCCTCCTCTGCACCACATTTAACATGTTTTCCTTTACTCTTTGAAACCTACACGTTTCGAAACCTACACGCTTCTTACTAAATCTTGCTCATAATGTACAGCATGATGGATCAATGCAACATGATTCCGATGAGCAATGCAAATATATACATTCGAATGACCAACTACTGTATTTCAATGTTTGTGTATGCTCTTGCAATATGCCTATACTATGTGTCTCTACCAAAGCAAATAACTATATGTATGCTGTAACACCTGCTTTCCTTTTTCCTGTAAGATAAAAAGTGTTTATGAACAATCTGTTTGCTACATGTTTGAAGGAATGTGTTTTATAAGCTTATACTTTATATTCGTTGAACCGTTCCTGTTGCCTCCTGCATTTCCTATCAAATACTTGTTGGTACTTCTTCTTTAATACATTCCCTTCCTCTTGCACCCTTCCGTAACTTGAATGAAATGCACCGTCCTACTATTTTTGCCAAGAATCCAGCTACCATCCAACTAACGCAAGGAACGAACTACTAACATTACTGGCTGCCGAACGAACTGATTTGATTCGCTGCTCGCTGTTCTTGGAATGTCCTATTACTTGCTTTGCCGATGAGACCTGGCTGAGCATGGCAAGATAGTATATCATCGGAAGCAACGTCCCTTCAATGGCCATTTTATCATTACAGAACGTCTACCAGAAACGCCCAAAGAATTTCCACAGGATTCTGAAGAGACTGTTGAAATTATCATTGAAGAAAAGCCAGTCGCTCCAGAAGAAGTTGAAATTGTCTTTGAGGTTCCTGAAGAGAAATCACCGAAAGAGCCGGAACTCAGTAGTAATGAAATCAATATCCCTATTGATGAAGTTACTTCACTTCCCAAAGAAATTTCGATCACTTTTGAAGTTCCAGAAGAAATGAAACCAGAGGAAGAACAGCCCATTGAAGAAGTTCCAAAAGAACAACCCACTGAGCAACAGCCTGACACAGTGGAGACTACTGAAGATAGAAAGCCAGATGTACCAAAAGAAGTTGAAGTTGTATTTGAGGTTACAGAAGAACAGAAACCTGATGAGGAAACACCAATTAGGGAAATAGATCAGGATACTCCAATAGAAGAACAACCATTAGACACAATAGAAACTGTAGAGATTGCTATTGACGAAAAACCAGAAGGTCTTCAAGAAGTTGTAATTTCATTTGAGGTTCCAGAAGAACGACAACCTGAAGAAGAAATAGTACTTCAACAACCGGTAGATGAGACACCAATAGACGAACAGCCCATTGAACAACCAGAAGACATAGTGGAAAGCCTGGAGATTGTCATTGAAGAAAAACCAGTAGAGTCTCCCAAGGGAATTGAAATTACAGTGCATGTTCCAGAAGAACATGAACCGGATGAGGTCATGCCAGTTCCTGAATCACCAGTAGAGAAACAACCCACTGAACAACCAGAGGACACAGTTGAAAGTGTGGAGATTGTCATTGATGAAAAGCCAGAAGTTCCAACGGAAGTTGAAGTTATATTTGAGATTCCAGACGAACAAACACCTGAAGAAGTCATACCAGTTCAGAAACCAATTGATGACACACCAGTAGAAGAAGCACCTCTTGACAAACCACAGGAAAGAACTGAATCTGTGGAGATTGACGTTGTTCCGTCCGATCTAACTCCTGAAGAAAAACGTCCACATGAGGTATCCGAGGATATCTTTTTACCGAAAGAAGGTTTCCCTGAAATTGACATCGAAGTCGTCATGCCTGAAGAAGATACGATGGAAAGAACCGAGGTTACAATCGAAAGGAGGCCAGAAGATCTTGAATCGTTTGAAATAACGGTGGATGTACCTGAAGAGACCAAGGAGGACACAATCTTCATTGAGCTGGTTCAGGAGTTGACAGACGTTACTATCGATATCGGAGAAGAAGCTAGATTTATCTGTCAAGTGATTGGTTTTCCAAGACCAACAATTACCTGGATCATCAACGGCCAGCCTCCAACTGATGAGCGTTTCATCTCTGTCTGTGAATTGGATGGCACATGCACACTTGTTATTACTGAAGTGATAGAGGAAGATGAAACAGTATATGAAGTTATTGCTACCAACGAAGCTGGAACAGTCAGAACTGAAGCAGAGTTGATCATTCCTGGAGATGGTGAGTCCATAACAGTGACCATAAATGTGCATGTTAATTTCATCATGTGTTATTTACTGACATGGAAAATATCTTGAAAATATCTTGTAGATTATTGCTCAGCGGTAGAGTGCTCGACTTGCAAAAAGGAGGCCCGGGTTCGAATCCCACAAGGTTCGTTTCAGGTTCTTCATAAAAACTGTGTACTTTAATATTGTTACTTCAATTGTGATCTACAGTTTCTCACCTCTCTGTCAGCCTTTGGGAAAATGGCCAAAGACCGATGCGTACTCTCGTCCATCGGATTGGGACGTATAAATGGCGGTCCTGGGGTAGGATCACTCATACCTACCTCGACATATCTGGCCAATCACCCTAGATGCCATCCATGATCACATCTGATACCGTAGTGCATCCTGAACACAATACTCAAGTTATGAGTCCAGTTCAGTATTCTACAGAAACAATCAATTAATTGGTAAAAAATTATAGATTAAATTTCAGTTTTTTTTTTAAAGTTTAGGTATTGTTATCTTGAGGTGGTAGCACTTCTTCTATAGATAAGAACACACAATTTGCCCCTTCTCTGTGGTGGCCCATATATCTTCTGCATTGAAACGAGCCAGGAAACCTAATCAATCAATTGTCTCTACAAACAATCAATGGATAAATGGGACAAAGTACAATAACCAGTTCAACAATGAAAATGTTGTGCCATTCTTCTGCTTAGGATCAACATTTGCCAAGCATAGTTTTAAAATAAATTATATTCTTAGAAAGTGTAAACTTTTAATATCGATAATTATACTAACCATTGCTTTGAGATTTGGATCACTATTTGATATGTGGTGAATGTTGTTGTGCAGACTTTTGTCTTCATTTCTAAATATGCAATGATTTTATGGCTTTTCGTCATGCATATGTGCATGTTCTTTCCTCTATTTGGATTGGATTCTTTGAAAGTATGTACAAATGTTTTCGTCTGTGAATTCATATTTACAATTTGTAATACTGAGAATGGACCCCTTTTTTCTTGCATGCAAACTGACAGTACATGAACTGAACGGTATTAATCAGTTTCAAATATTCTTGCATGTTTTTCAAATGGTTTGTATGTCACTTTCAAAATTACAACCCTTCTAAGGATACTACAAATAAACCGAAATACTAGTTTTGTGTTGCTACGAATAAAGATATAGTTGACTACTGCTGTATGAATTAGTCGATGCTATTACACAATGATTGATTTTCTTTTTATTACAAAGAAATCATCATATTGTTCTCCCATCTGGAATCTTTGCTTACAAGTAATTGCTTGGTTCAAATGTGTGTGTTTTCTGCATAGGCCTAGGCATTACAAGTTGGCCCGTTGCACCGCTACTGCAAGAATGCTTTTATTGAAACTTTAATTGTGAATGACCAAATCTTCCTGCTACTGCACACTTGTGTCACACGAATGAAAAGGACTGCATTTTAAATATTTGCGAAGAATCCAGCACCCTACGGTCTGTCACGGAACGAAATAATGTACTTCAATGGCTGCCACCTTCCCGTGGATGATACCACTGAGTTCATGAAACGAAATAATGTACTTGAATGGCTTCCCCCTTCCCATGGACGATACCACTTCAGTTCATGAAACGAAATAATGTACTTGAATGGCTTCCCCCTTCCCATGGACGATACCCCTTCAGTTCGTGGAACAAATAATGTACTTGAATGGCTGCCCCCTTCCCATGGTTGATACAACTCCTGTTCCTGGAACGAAACAATGTACTTGGATGGCTTCCCCTTCCCATGGATGATGAAACCACCTGCCAGTTCATAGTTGCTTGAGCATGGCAATGTGACAGATACACGCGGATACAGTGACCCATCAATGATCAATTTATCATTCCAGAGACTGATAGAGAAACACACAAACCTGACGAACACAAACCTGATGAGGACATGCCAGTTAAAGATATTGAACATGACACTCCAATCGAAGAGCAACCATTCGACACAATGAAAACTGTAGAAGTTTATATTGATGAAAAACCGCAAGGTCTTCAAGAAGTTGTAATTTCATTTGAGGTTCCAGAAGAACGACGACCTGAAGAAGAAATAATACTTCAGGAACCGGAAGATGAAACACCAATAGGAGAACAACCCACTGAACAACCAGAAGACACAGTGGAAAGCCTGGAGATTGTCATTGAAGAAAAACCACTAGAGTCTCCAAAAGAAATTGAAATTACTTTTCAAGTTCCAGAAAAAGATGAACAAAAACCTGAAGAAGTAATACCGGTCGAAAAGCCCATAGATACCAAACCACAAGAAAGGTATCCCACTGAACAACCAGTAGACACCGGTGAAAGTGTGGAGATTGTCATTGATGAAAAGCCAACAGTTCCGACAGAAGTTGAAGTTGTATTTGAAATACCAGAAGAACAAAAACCTGAGGAGGTAGTACCAGTCCACGAACCAACTGATCACATACCTGTAGAGAAAACACCTATTGACAAACCAGAAGACACACGTATTGACAAACCACAGGACATAACAGAAACTGTGCAGATTGCCGTTGATGAAACACCAAAAGCTCCTCAGGAATTTGAAATAACCTGTGAGGTTCCCGAAGAACAACATCCAGAAGAAGTTACTTCTTCTGTTGTCCATCCCAGACCTGTTGTACCCATAGAGTATCCTATTGATATCGGTATGTCAGAGACTATTGTGGAAATAGTTACAACTGTGATAAAAGAAACCGATACCGATCGTACAGATACATCTGAGATATCAATTGTAAGAGGACCCCAAGAATTTCAACCAGTAGAATTTGATCTTCAGGAGTATCGACAAGAGGTATCTGAGGATGGACTGTTACCACAAGAAGCTTTCCCTGAAATTGAAATAGAAGTCATTATACCTGAAGAAGATACTACTGAGAGAACTGAAGTTACGATAGATAGGAAACCAGAAGATCTTGAACCTTTTGAAATAACAGTGGATGTGCATGAGGAGACCAAAGAAGACACCATCTTTATTGAACTTGTTCATGAGTTGACAGACATTACTGTCGATATTGGTGAAGAAGCTAGATTTATCTGCCAGGTGATTGGTTTTCCAAGACCAACAATTACATGGATCATCAACGGCCGTCCTCTGAGTGATGAACGTTTCATCTCTCTATATGAACTAGATGGCACATGCACACTTGTTATTACTGAAGTGATAGAGGAAGATGAAACAGTATATGAAGTTATTGCCACTAACAAAGCTGGTACAGTGACAACTGAAGCAGAGTTGATAATTCCTGGTTATGGTGAATTTAAGCCTGAATTACCACAAGAAGTTGAAATTACATTTGAGATTCCAGATGAGCAACAACCTGAAGAAGTAATACCAGTTCAGACGCCATCAGATGATACACCATTGGTCATACCTGCCGATGGTGAGTTTCATTCACAAGACATTATATATGTGGCTTAATTTTACTGAAATACGTAATCCGTCATTGCAGAGCTAATTCACGTATGAGAATCTCAGGAAAGCTGTTTTTCAGCTCCTGGGAGATTAAGGAGAGCTTTTCGCTCTCCTGACCATTTCACACATTTTTTTCTGGTCCATATATTTCTTGCACAATAGGGCTAAATATATATCATTAATATCACATTGCGATGTGGGACCAATATTACCAATTTTACTCACAGAAATAAAAAGAAATAAAATTAGAGGAATCAATTGCTCTCCTAATCACTTTTCAGGAGCGCCGTGGAGCGTGATTGTGCCGGCGCTCCTTATAGATGAAGGTCTGTCATTGCCTATTTAACTGTACTCGAACCCAAATTGATATATGAAAGGCTCTTGGTGAATCATGTTGTTAAACAAATATATATATATATATATGCAACAATAGTAATCAATATTTTACAGATTATTTGACCCACCTCTAAATTATTCATAGTGTATATACTGTTTTTGTTTGAGCATATATCCAATAATTATTAGCAAGATATCATAATCTGTTTACTAAAATTGTTATTTTTTGTTGATTTATAGTATTTAATTATGTCTTTAATTTCTGTATATAGTGGTTGATGAGCATGACATATTCAAGTAGACATATGTTAAAATAATTTGCCGTTATATAATACTTTCCATTAACAATTTTACACTTAATATGGTTATTGCTCTCCAAAATTATTATAACGTAATTCTATTCTTCTAACATATTCCTACCCATACAAATTAATCTCTAGAATACATATCTTGTGTATACCCTTCTACTGTTTCAACGGTTGTCGTAAGCTTCTTGCCCACACATTTTTGATTTTCTCAAAGACCAATAAACTCTGAATGCAGAATTATCTGTCACGACTTTGTATCTATGCTGGCTGGGCTTCGGGAGGCATTTGTAATAGGGAGATCTTATGTATGTTACTTTCTTTAAATACTTGTATTTTACCACAATGCCTTCAAAATTAGCCAAATTAAATGAGAAGGACCTAATTTAAAACTGAATTAGTATATTTTGAAGCTCATGCAGTATCATATTCCATGAAATGTATTTTTCAATTTGGGATTATTTGCTCCATTTAGAGATGGTTTTCTGTTAATGTAAAGTTTTAAAAAATTGTTCCGGTCTCCTTATCCATCTAAATCAAACTTTAATATATAGGTATAATGTAAAAATAATGGATGATGAAGCATCATAGTTTGTGTAGCATTATGTTTGTGTTTTAACTTACATTGTATATTTCATTTAGCGTAAATAAATTTACTATAATATGTGAAGAATTTAGTAAAAAGTTTAAAATCAATTACTGTGAGAAAAGATATATTTTAATGGTAATGTGATTATTTTTAATTAATATTTTTACTGTTAACCTCACTCTTATAGATATTCCTGAGACAACAGAGGATCAACCAAAGAAAGATTATCCGCTGGATGACACAAGTACTCTTGAGACCACAGAGATAACAATTACACACAAACAGCCGGATTCTACCACTGGTGTTACTACTCTATTTGTTGACCGTAAGGGAGAACCAATTGATTTCCCAGAAATTAGTTTGGAAATTGATCATCCTGAAAGTACGTATGAAGAAGTTCAAACGGAAGAAACCACTGTCGTGGAAGAAACGTTGGAATTTGTACCCATACATGAGATTCACGATACAACTAAAGAGATATCTACCACAGAATTTGGAGAGGTTCTGATACACACTTTCCCTATGCAAGTAGAAAGCGATGAAGTACCTGATGAAAAGGATATTCCCTGCATCATTGAGGTAGTTATTGCACCAAAGGAAGTAACCGAAGAAGAAGTACCCCTCACATTCGACATACTAGAAGAGAAAGTATGTTTAGAAGATACTCCAGAGGATCTACCAGAAACAAGCCCCCAAACTGTTTTCAGAGCACCAAGCGAAGAAGATGTACTTCCAGAAGACACAACCGAAGCGGCCATTGTTCCATTATCCCAAAACATGGTGGTGCTTCCCGAAGAAACTCTGGAAGCCCCTTTGAAAGACGATCAAGTAACGGATGAACATCCAGAGGACATTCCCATCACAGATAAAAGAGAGGCATCTGAATTGCCCCAAGATGTATTAAGAGCCCCTGGTCAGGAACAAAGATATCCAGAGGAGGTCCCTGAGTCTCTCACTGTTGACGTTATTTCAGATGAAGCTGACCAACTTCCATTGCAGAGTATATCGGTCACTGTACGAGATGAACAAATCATGCAAGAACTTCCAGAAGATGTACCTATGGTACCTACTGATGAAGCATCTCAGTTACCGCAAGAGCTCCTAACAGCTGTTGGCCAGGAAGACAATTATCCTGAAGAAATTCCTGAAGGAACTACATCGGAGGTTACTACAAAAGAAGCGGAACCACTTTCATCCAAAATTATGTCAACTCCCGTTAGAGAAGATGATCAAGTGACTGAAGAATATCCAGAAGAGGTACCCATTACTGATACTACTGAAGCTTCTATTATTCCACAAGATGTTTTAAGGGCAACTGGTAAAGAAGAAATTTACCCAGAAGAAAGACCTGATACAACAATTGTGGTAATAAATCCAGAAGAAGCTGAAAAACTTCCGATTGAATCTTTGTCTGCACCTGAGATAGAAGAGTTGATAACCGATGAATCTCCGCAAGATATTCCTATCACTGATAGTACAGTGGCGACCGTTTTACCACAAGGTTTGCCCCGAGGGCCTGACCAGCAAGAACCTCTACCAAGTATACAAGATCAGACAAATATTGCTGAGAAATCGCATTTGGTTACCCATGACGATGAAGCATCATTACAACCACTTGTAGACGAAGAATCACCTGTAAATGTGGCATCTGAACTATCACAAGATGTACTTGTCGCACCTTCTATTGAAAAGGTATATCCTGAAGAAACATTTGAAACAACTACGGATGACGTTGTATCTGATGATGTAAAGCAGTTGCCCACCGAAGTACTCTCAGCACCATGCCAGGAAGATCAAACCAGGGAAGAAGAACTGGTGGACATTCCTGTAATGGACACAAATGTAGCACACCCATTGTCCCAAGATGTTCTTTTGGCACCTGTTCATGGTCAGGATTATCCCGAAGAATCCACAGAGCCAACTGTTTCTGAGACAATTCCAGTTGAAACAGAAGAATTACCGGCAGATGTATTGTTAGCCGCTGGTACAGAAGAACAGACTTTACTAGAACGTACAGAGGATATACCCACTATGGATATTAAAGCTGCTACTGACTTACCACAGGATGTTCTTACAGCACCTGTTCATCAAGAACAATATCCACAAGAAAGTCCCGATACGATTTCTATCGAGATAAATCTTGGAAAAGCAGATGAACTACCAACGACAACTTTGTCAGCCCCAGATAAGAATGAGCAAGTTCTTCAAGAGTATCCCGGGGATGTACCCATCACAGACACAAAGGAAGCATCTCAATTACCGCAGGATGTTGTCCTTGCACCAGGTCAAGAAGAGACCCATCCACAGGAAGCACCAGAAACAACCATCAGTGTAGTAACTCCAGTAAAAGCAGAACAACTGCCAACAGAAACTCTGGAAGCTACGCTACAGGAAGAGCAACTGACAGAGGAGTTACCTGAAACTATTCCGGTCACCGATGTGAAGGACGTATCTGAATTACCACAGGACGTCTTGAGGGCACCTGGTCAAGAGGAAAGATTCCCAGAAGAAACTACCGATACAATAACTGTTGATATAAGCCCGGATGTTGCAGAACAATTGCCAATGTCATCTTTATCAGCCCCTGCTAAGACTGATCAAGTCACGCAAGAGCTGCCCGAGGACATTCCCATCACAGATATGACGGAAGCATCACAATTACCACAGGATACTGTTCTTGCACCAAGTCAAGAAGAGACACATCCCGAAGAAGTACCAGAGATAACCACCAGTGTTCTGGTTCCGAGAGAAGCAGAACAACTGCCAACAGCAGATCTGAAAGCTGTACTTCAGGAAGACCAGCCATCGGAGCAATTGCCTGAAGATCTACCAGTCACAGATGTGAA
The DNA here is from genome assembly GCA_027575025.1 of Scotoplanes globosa. NCBI lineage: Eukaryota > Metazoa > Echinodermata > Holothuroidea > Elasipodida > Elpidiidae > Scotoplanes > Scotoplanes globosa. The sequence continues at coordinate 5,887 of JAODAI010148861.1, read as the reverse complement.
AGATGCATCCGAGTTACCACAGCATGTTCTTAGAGCACCTGGTCAAGAGGAAAGGTACCCGGAAGAAGCTCCTGGTACAATAACTATTGATGTAACCCCTGAAGTAGCAGAGCAATTACCTACAACAGCATTGTCTGCCCCTTGTCACCAAGACCAGGTGACAGATCAACAACCAGAGGATATACCTGCCACAGATGTAGAGGAAGCCTCTGAATTACCTCAACGTGTCCTTTCTGCACCAAGTCAAGAGGAAAGACACCCGGAGGAAGCACCAGAAATAAGCACACAAGCTTTGATCCCAGGGAAAGCAGAAAAGCTGCCAATTGAACTTCTAGAGACGGTCGTTACGGAAGAACAGACAATGGACGAATTTCCTGAAGATGTCCCTGTCACAGATGTTAAAGAAGTAACCGATTTATCTCCGCACACCATTAGAGCTCCTGGTCAGGAGGGTAACTATCCTGAAGAATCTCTGCAGACAATCAATATTGAGATAAGCGATGGTGTCGCAGAACAACTGCCGGCAACGCCTCTTTCGACCTCCGGTAGGGAAGACAAAATACTGGAAGAACATCCTGAGGACATTCCTGCTACAGACATGACTGAGGCATCTCGGTTGACACAAGATGTCCTTAGAACTCCCGGGCAGACTCATACATATCCAGACGAAAAGCCTCAGACGATTAATGTAGAAATTCTACCAGTGGAGGCCGACCGACTACCAATCAATGTTTTATTGACACCTGCCAAAGACCGTCTCGACTCTGAAGAACATCCAGATACCATATCTGTGGTAGATGCAAACGAGGCATCTGAATTACCACAATATGTTGTGATGGCACCAGGTCAGGAAGACACGTATCCCGAAGAAAGACCAGAGACAACTACTGTTGAAATCACGCCTCATGGTGCTCATGAAATTCCAACGGAAGTTCTAACAGCTCCTGTTAATGAGGAACAGGTTTGTGGTGAATATCCTGCAGATGTTCCAGTTACTGACAGAAAGGAGGCATATGAACTTCCACAAGATACTCTCAGGTCACCACTTCAAGATGAAACCTATCCAGAGGAAGGAACAGAACCAATAATTGTGGAGATGATTCCAGGAGAAGTTGACGATGTTCAGACGGAACAATTATCCGTAGTGACCATTGGTGTTGATGTTATTGATGATAAGGTCGAACCAGTCGAAAGAACAATTGCAGTTACCCCTATTTCGGAATCGCCTAGAGAGATTACAACAGAAGAGTTTGGCGAAATATTGGAAGAAGAAATTCCAAAGCAAGAAGATCGGAAGGAGGAACAGCCCATTGATATTCCATCAGTAGTAGAGGTAGCTATATCACCTGAACAACTCAGTCCAGTTGAAACACAGTTTACCTTTATGGAATCTGTTCCTGAGAAATCCGAGATGACACACTTCCCTGCGACAGAGGATGTTCGTGAAGTTACAACGCTTTCGTTCGAGACTGATGAGACTCCAAAGGAATTTCCCGACATTTCATTTAAAGTGCATAAACCAAAATCCGATGTATACGAAACGGTTGTTAGTGTCAAACAGAAACCCCGCGAACAAACTGCGACCATTAGACGAGACGAGTCTGTTGACGATGTTGCTCCTGTTAGAAGAACCGTTACTTTGCAACAAGAATATCCGGATACTCTTCCTGAGACAACTACGGAAACAATAACCGTAGTTGAAACGGTGGAGGAAGAAGAGGTTTCCCCCGTAGATAAACCAGAAGAGGACGCACCATCGGGTAGAACAGAATTTGTCATTGCACCAACTAAGCCAGAGACAACTGTAGACGAGGTAACTGTGTACAAGCAGCCTGAAGAGGAAAGATCAATAACTGAAGTATCCATTCAACCTAATCAACCAAGAGAATCAACCCAAGTAGTTTTCAAGGTCGATAAAGATGACAAGATGCCTGAGAGAGTGATAGAGACCATTACGGTTGTTGAAACTGTTGAGGAAGAATTTCCGTTGGATGAGGAGGATGAACAAGAACTGTCGAGGACCGAAGTATCCATACAGCCGGATCACCCAAGAGAATCGTCTGAAGTGTCATTTGAAGTTGAGGAAGATGCAAAATTACCAGAGAGGGTTGTCGAAACCGTTACTGTGGTAAAAACTGTGACGGAAGAATTTCCAACAGAGGAGGACGAAGAGGAGCGCTCCAGAACTGAAGTAGCGATTCAACCGGATCGACCCGAGGAATTATCTGAAGTGGTTTTTGAAATTGATGGGAAAGACAAGGTGCCAGAGACGGTGGTTGAAACCATTACGGTGGTAGAAACTATCGAGGAAGAATTCTCCGTAGACGAGGATGAAGAAGAACGCTCGAGAACTGAAGTGGCGATACAGCCAGATCAGCCGAGAGAATCGTCGGAGCTTCCGCGCCACGTTGACCGGTCGGATAGGGCACCGGAATCAGTGACTGAAACCATCACTGTCGTAGAAACCATTGAAGAAATAGAGACATCGCCACACCCGCAGCCAGAGGAGCCAGAGGAGCCTTCAAGAACTGAAGTTTCTCTTGCGCCTAGGAGAGACACAACTGATGTGACAGAAGTCGCATTTCTTCCAAGAAAACCAATAGATGACACAAAGAGGGTGACACTTAACATGGACACCGAAGCCCTTGAAGACGATTTCCCAGAAGTCAGTTTCAAAGTTCGAAAGCCTCAGTCTGATGTAGAAAGCAGAGCTCAAATTGCCCCCAGATTTGTCAAGGAACTGGAAGATCAAAATGTTCCACTGGGCGGTAGAGCAAAATTGACAGTTGAAGTTGTATCAGTGCCCCAACCGGATTTCCAGTGGTACAGAAATGGCGTAGAAATCTTTCCAACAGAAAAGCAAGTCATTGAGGTGCAACCGGTAGACGATGAAACATTTAGAAGCACCTTGTACATTCCCGAAGTGACCGAAGATGATGACACCGAATTCATTGTGATTGTCACAAATCCCAAAGGCTCCGTAACTTCATATGCCGAAATCGTTGTCGAAGGTGAGAATACTTAAAGATTATGTTAAAATATTTAAGCGGTTTTCAGATAACGTAGATATTATTCAGATTTAAATCTATTGGCAAATAGGATAGATATATATATGTATTGGTGGATGGGTGGATGGGAGGATATATAGTTGAATTGGTAGACAGATAGATGGATGGGTGGGTGGGTGTAAGATATTGTTGAAATATTTTAGATCTGATTAATTTTGTTAATACAAAACATCCATATATCACCGTATATATTGTTCCCGTTAAATTTATCTAACTATTCAAATTATGATTGGTAACAACTGTATTTCAATCTATCTGTCTCATTTTCACCCATAAATTTTCTCTTGTTTCTTTTGTACTATTTGTTCATTCAGCCCCAGAGGACCAATCTCATCCAATAGTCGTAACGGAAACCACCGTTGAAGAAATTGAAACGGTCGAAACGACAACCTCCATCTCCGAGATCGAGTCTCCATACATTGAACAGAGATACGATGAGTCGTTTTCTGAAGACGTTGAGGAGACGGCTAACAGGATTGCAGATCAAATCGTCTTCGACGTCACCCGGGAATATAAGGAAGGACCCAAATTCATTCGGGAACTTGTTACTGTTGTCGAGACAACGGTATCTGAGGAAGTTAGACTTGAATGCCAAGTTTCTGGGACTCCACAACCTACAATTGAGGTATATAGTCTTGGTATAAATGTATCCATCATAATATATATATATATATATAAGTGAATAATATGTCTATTGCTAAATACACAAATTGTTTATTATATATATAGTATATATATATATATAATTTATATATAGATATACCAATTTAAGTTGCTTTCTAATAATTGGAAAAAAGTTGGCTATAGAGAGCTAAACTTTCACTTCACACAACAAAATGATGTATCTATTAGTTTATTTGTATATACTTCATGCCCTAATTTGGCCTCTCTATTGTTATTTTTCACAAAGGCTGTATAAACATATTTCTTACTAATGACAGTACTTTTGCTTCTCTTGCCAATAGTATATATCTAGCTGTTTCGAAGATTATTCCATTTGATTTTATTCTCCTTTATTTGATGAGATTATTAAATTGTACACATCTTCTTCCTCTACCATTACTCTACACTTGTGGTATGTCAAAGGCTTTGTGTGGCTCCAGGGGTAACAATTAGGCCAAAAACGTTACTGTCTTTGGCCAGTTAGTTGAAAACGATACTGGCCCTGGCCAAATTGTTACTGGACCTGATATTTTTTGTCACTTTGTAGTTATCACAGTAAATTTACCAGACAAGTTAATAATGCTATAACAGGTACAGTACAATTATAAATTAAAAGGTTTCTTTATTAATATTTAGGAGGGCAAACATTTTTTTTTAAATAAAATAAAAAATCAGTCGCCCGTCTGGCGATGCATGACCAAACAATGAACACTGGCCCGAATGATTTAATGGTCGCTGCGGGCGATCTGAGCGACCGCTAATTTTTACCCCTAGGCTCATGTAACATCTTTGTTGAAAAGGGCTGGGGAACCTAATAAATTATTACTTCATTGTATTTTTGCCCTTTACTGTATACATTCCCTAGTCATTATGTTTCTCTATATAATACATTTAAATACTATTTGAATAATAATCAAGTGATATGAAATACAGTTTTGTTCAATAAACGGTAACTACATCCTACACTCTCTCATTGCAGTGGTACCACAACGACGAGCCGATCCACAGCGACCGCTACATCGTCATCAACTACAACGACGGAAGCAGCCACCTGATGGTCACCGAGGTTACCGAAGAGGACGTCGGGTACTTTGTCTGCGAGGCGATCAATCCCGTGGGGAGGGCCACGACCGTCTGCCACATAGTCATTAGCGGTATAACATCTCTCTCTCTAAAAAAGCGTTGTCCCCCCTCCTTCTGGCTTATCGTGCTTCTCTCTCTCTCGCCTTGAAATCATTTTGATGTCCGCACCGACAGCAATGCACATGGTCCCCACATTGCGTGTTCTTACCTTGTCATCCTACGATTTGGGCTGGTCTTCTCTCGCCTCGAAGTTTGACAGATCTCTGCCAAACGGATATGGGCATTGGGATCCTTAATATAATAATGTGTGAAATGAGTTTTGAAAAATGGCTATTTTGTGTTTTTGATAATAACTTGTCAAATGAGTTTTGAAAAATGGCTGTTTTGTGTTTTCGCGTCGCATTGAAATTTTATTTCCGCGCAAACGTACGTCTTTTCAAGTGACTTTAGTTTGAAAAGAGAGGTTTCTGCCCTGAGCAATGATAGCAAGTGTCTTTGCGACGGCGGAATGTCTGCACTGCAATGCACATTACGGTACGAGATGTGTCCAACACGCCGGTATACATGGAAACTTGCATGTTTTTTGTACTTGAAGAAGAGTGTCCATACGACCGGGAATGAATGTATTGCAATGTGCATTAAGAATAGTGAAATGCGTACTACTAGTATTGCAACTTGCATGTTAATTGTTGTAAAATCTATTTTAACTCTTCTCTCTCTCTTCTGCTCTATTTTCAGTTGCATGTTGCATGACGTATTTGGAGTACAATCTGTCGCAGCGACACTTGAATCCAATTTCTAAGATTGAATCTTGTCATCAACACTGTTTATGCTCTACGAATGCTATATCAATGTGTTGACTGGCAAATCCCATGTTCCCCTCTGGTTTGTATTGACCTGTAAAAGTTCAATAACTAATAAAAAAATCCCCCAATCTTTGCGTTATCTCTTGTCACTGTGTACTTTTGTATATATGTATGTTTAAATTGTCAGTACCTGAAATGGAATGGAGTATTTGTGCTGCACCATGTCTTGAAATATTTGCTAATGAAAGCGATGCTATCATATATAAG
>JAODAI010148750.1:0-11006 GCA_027575025.1 Scotoplanes globosa | reverse complement strand
GCCCTTTTCAACGCATTGGTTATATGAGCCACCCAAAGCCTTTGATATACCAGTTAGAGCCACTGGAATATAATCATTGTAGAGGTCGTCAAAACTACCACCAAACAAATCAATTACCCATTATACGGCACAGATTCTAACCGACTACAAATCTCCAGAGACTGCCACTTAAACTCCTAACCGACTTATAGAAACCTCTTGGAAAACAAGAACCAATGGAACCAAATGATAAAACCAGAACGGCCGCCGTATCATCGACCAAAAATAAGGTTGTCAACATCCTCTGAGTCGGCTTGATTACGGGAAACCACATAACAACAGGGAAGAAAAGAACATACCCACACTGCACACAAGTTGGATTTCTTAAGTTTCCAAATCCCTCGGAGACATACCCTTCCGAAAATTCCCCAATAAATAGCCGGACGCTCGTAACCTATCTCTGACTGATTTTGAAACAAGACTGAATCACCACTACCTGATAGAAGACCAACACAATAACCTCCACATGCTTATCTCCTGAAGAGGGCAAATGACCTCGCTCTCTACGTGATCAAGACGAAGATGGCGCAGGGGAATATAGAAATGAAGATACCGATGAGAGAGAGATCATTGGTTCAAGACGAAGATGACGCAGGGGAACATAGAAATGAAGATACAGATGAGAGAGAGATCATTGGTTCAAGACGAAGATGGCGCAGGGGAACATAGAAATGAAGATACCGATGAGAGAGGGAGATGATTGGTTAACGGCACATCAGCAACTAGGACATTAGTGCCTTCCCTTTTAATTATCAATATTTTGGACGATTCAAAATTGACGAGGCACCGATAATGAATGACGCAAATATCAGTGAGAACGACGAGGCGAAGACGAATGACGACAAAGAGAACCCGGTGAACATGTAGGTCTGTGCAACACAGAGCGACTAAGACCGATGCAAAAAATAATGTGACAACGAATCACGACAATCCGGGAGTGAAGAGTATGGTACTCGCTTCTGTCATCCTGCCACTCGTCAAGGGATGTTGCCAATCTGCACGGACATCTACGTCAGAAGCGGACTCCTGTAACAGAACAGAGGAACCATGTCCCAAGCCGATAATGAATGCTGCAGGTTGCTTCGATAAACGCAACTCCAGCGCTTTGACGATATCAATGCCAAATCCCGACTAACATTGCAACTGAATGGTATAGCAGGATCACAACTTTTACATAGATTACAAGTCCATTACATATTATGTTACAATTGCATATATGAGACCAACTTACCCTAACATTTGCACATATTCAAGGTAGCCAATGAGAATTTCATGATATACTGCAGTCCTGAAAGCCCTGGGTTGGAAGAAGTGAATGCTGTCCAAGTACGATATATACACCCGTCTAGAAGAAAGGAGGATAAATAATATAACTTTAGCAGACACAACAATTAAACTCTAGGCAAAACACAGTTATAGAAACATTATCATTAGAGATGAAAGAAGATTATATTTACTTCAAGAGAAGTCGAGATAGCTCAGTGGTTAGCTGCAACACTTCAGAGAAGTCGAGATAGCCCAGTGGTTAGCTGCAACACTTCAGAGAAGTCAAGATAGCCCAGTGGTTAGCTGCAACACTTCAGAGAAGTCGAGATAGCCCAGTGGTTAGCTGCAACACTTCAGAGAAGTCGAGATAGCTCAGTGGTTAGCTGCAACACTTCAGAGAAGTCGAGATAGCCCAGTGGTTGGCTGCAACACTTCAGAGAAGTCAAGATAGCCCAGTGGTTAGCTGCAACACTTCAGAGAAGTCGAGATAGCTCAGTGGTTGGCTGCAACACTTCAGAGAAGTCCAGATAGCCCAGTGGTTAGCTGCAACACTTCAGAGAAGTTGGGATAGCTCAGTGGTTGGCTGCAACACTTCAGAGAAGTCGGTATAGCCCAGTGGTTGGGCAACAGGCTCGTGAAATCGCGGGTTCGAATCCCAACGCTGGTAGTGGTTTTCCTTGGGGTGTGTCCTTGGACAAGGCACTTTATCATGATCGCTTCACTCTTGCCAGGTGTATAAATGTGTACCTGGGAGGTAATTTATCATAACCCGACACTTTCAGGTAAATTATTCCAAAGTGTTGTGCATCACATATATAGTCAGTAAAATTAATAATAGTATACAGTGCTTCAATGGCAATCATTGATACAATTGTTACAGCCATAATAGCAATCAAATAGTAAATTGACTACAATATTTCCTCAACCCCTTAGGGGGAAGTGAGAAAATAGTGACTTTGTTACATAATCTGTACTGTGTGAAGCCAATTCAATTATGGACACAACTCAGCAAGACTTACCTATTATTAGGATCCAGACATTCAGAGCCGTATTATGGACACAACTCAGCAAGACTTACCTATTATTAGGATCCAGACATTCAGAGCCATATTATGGACACAACTCAGCAAGACTTACCTATTATTAGGATCCAGACATTCAGAGCCGTATTATGTACACAACTCAGCAAGACTTACCTATTATTAGGATCCAGACATTCAGAGCCATATTCTTGAACATGCAAACCAAAGAAGCAAACCTCCGCTCCATTAATTTCTTCAAAAGCAAAGAGTGCTTTGGCTCTATACGGAAAGCTATGAGGGAGATCATCACAGAACCTAAGAGAAACAACAAGAAACATGCAAAGTGCATAGTGATTTCTTGTCTTAATTCTGCAGACCTGTCAGTCTACAATAATAATTGTACAAGGAAAATAACAATATTTGATAGTTTAACAGCTAACAATTTGCCCAAGAAGCCACCTGAACTTAGTCCTAATGTTATACATGTGTATGCCTGATATCAACGCACATATGTTTTATCAATGTCCGCCGGGTTGTACAAAAATTGGTGGACCCTAGTCTGGTTTGTACTACGGTTTATTTGAGGGAAAATCTATATGCTCATGATTACTTTTATAATTCTGAACGACCCATTAACCAAATGCAATGATAAAATTTGATTTAAACATTTTGACAGTTAGTTGTGTAGAATGAATAGCTTCATATATTTATAATTAATTGAGTAGAATGAATAGCTTCATATATATCTATATTGATTGAATAGGTTCCCCAAAACTTACTGGTTTGGGTATTCACGAGTAGACTATCCTTACCCTAACAACATCCTTAATGCCACTCCTAATCTACTCCCCATAACATCGAGAACATTACAAACCTAGACTCCCCTATCGGCGTCACGATCTCCCAGGCTCCGCCTCCTAGGCCCCGCCTTCCGACCGGCTCTAGCCCCGGCCCCCAGATCTGAGCTCCGCCCGATAGAGGGCAGTATAGTCCTCTTTATGAAAATACATCCTATAATTATTTATACAAAATAAATAAACTCCTACCTAAACATACTCCTAAGACCGACCCAACAGACGTCGGCCTAAGCACATAAAAGTAAAACCGTCAAAAATACCGCATATCATTCGAAATGAATAAAATGCAAACTTGGTCTAGTGCAACACTTAACAACCTTAAACTACTACCCTGAGTTGTATAAGGAACTTTTAAAGAACTAAAAATGGAACGAAATAGTCAGGTACGCACTAACGTTATGCTACGGGTACATACAGTACATGACGTGATATATAGTGCAGTAGTAGAGTCAGCTATCTGCTGCTCGCTCATCAGCATGATCACTCATCAGCATGATCAGTCGAGTATTGGAGGCGTGGCTAATACCGGACGTATTTGTGACATTGTTTCGTCCAGGCGTTCTAGGGAAAAAAAGTTGCGTCCGGTTTCTATTGCCGACTGTAGACCAATTGAATTCACCTCGGTCCGCGCACTTGCTATGATGACGTCATATTTGTCTCCATTCGGCAATTGACCCTCCCATCTGTGTATATCCCCTAATTATAGAAAATTGAGATGTTAGGTTCACAAAAATATAGCATCACCAAAGGTACGTTTTGTGTGTAACTCTCGAATCCTGTCCTATAGCGCACAATGATTTTTTTTATTTAAATAAGGTAATGTTCGGTTGATCCATAAAACCATATAGGAACGGTTGCAATACATGTTCGAATGCGACTTTGACGCTTCCACCGACAGAATAACCTCCTTTAGAGATGCTATTCTCTTTTCTGATGGAATATCTTCCTTACCGCTAGATTGGTCGGACATTAAAATCCAGTATCTCTGATTGGTACCTCAAATACCAGTGTTATTAAACTTGCCCTGCATGCCCTGGTACTTACATAATGAATAAGCATGTAGTAGGCCTAGCTACGATGTGTATACTAATCCAACTTAGGTTCAGATAGCAACACAAGGTCGGACACCCCTATTAGTATGTCACCACCATCACTCAACTCTCATCAGTTGCTCCAAGTAGATGTCTGTGCCTGGCAGTGGTCACATCCCTGGAAACTACGTTGGTTCATAGTAGACTGCACCGTTATTTCCGTTAAAAGTGTCACATCTTCTGAATGTATTGGATTATCCGCCCGTGAATAAACGTTTCAACACAGGCATAAAAGTCATGTGAAGACCGGCGCGTACAAGTGAAGCCAAACTATGTTACTGTATTATAATAACGTCAAATGTGTGTCATCAATATGTATGTAAAAACATGGACCCGGTCAGAAAACAGTAAGTACAATAACATGTTGCTGACGTAACACATAGTTGTATGTGTGTGTGTGTTATGAAGTGTACACCATCACAAGTCTCACATAATTATAGTGTAACTTCAGTCACACATTGTGTTTGTGAATGTAGGGGACTGCATTAAACAAACCTTACAACGTCTATAGATATGTGCATCAGGTTTTGGAGCTTATAGTTGTTGCTGGACCGGGGTACTGTTTCAATGATTGATATCTTGTGAATTTGTTTAGTTTATGATTTTTTTAAATATTTTTTCAGGTGGAATTGGACTTCCGGACGATATATCCAGATGTATCAGACAGACTGTACATGTTATGGACTCCAGGATTTGCCAAAAAGATTCTAAACTATGCAGATGTGCAAGGCTGCTGGTCAACGCATATGAATATTGACCCCAAAACTTTGGATACCGGTATGCCTCCAACATTTGACCGTTATAATTATAATCATTATTTTTCAGTGTTTTAAATTATGTGTGTTTTGCTTGATTTTCTATGTCTCTTCAAAACGAAGATTATTCCGTTTTGTAACATTGAATTGCTGGTATATTAATATTAGACCTAACATTCCACCTAAGTTAAGCCTATATGTTTTTTTAAACATTTCATTTTCACCAAATTCACTAGTAATTGTCCGCTTTCACTCAGGTTTGTGATAATTAAATTATAATTTGGGCTGAAATTATGTTGTTACGTAGAGTTATTTATATTTTCCGTCACCATTTCCAAATTCCGTGATTTTTTTAGTATTCCATATTTTTGCCCGAGATTTTCTGTGCTGTGGCCGAGCGGATAAGGTTGGTGGCTCTATGAATCTCAGCAACTGAGAGATCCCGGGTTTGAATCCCGGGTCGGGCCTAGTAGTGTGTATTTTTCATCCGAGAGCAATCACGGTTTTCCCCATGCGAATGACTTTCTCAAATTAAAAAATCCAAATTTGATTTCAAATTTATGAATTGAATGACCACCCGACATGAATTTGTAATTTAAAAGCCTCGCTTCACCACGGTAAAATTAAATAAGCCTTCCAGGCCGAATTGCATTTTCCTTGAAATCTATCATGTGGATTCATTCAATTAAAATGTATGAATTTCCACTATTTCTCAATACAAAGAATGCATGACATGTATACATCATTATACATAAAACAATGAAAATTACAAATCAATTATGATTAATCACATTGAAGAATACAAATTAGTTATTTCTAATCAATTAACTGATTGGAAGAGGTCTGAGAAAGCACAGCTTGTACGAGCAGATCCCCCATATAAAAAAGTACATTGAGACCCCCGCAGGGACATACCAACAACTTTAGAAACGGTACATGGAACAATTCAGTATAATCTCCCAAGTAGAATAAATATTTGAATACGGTAATAATAATACAAATAATAATAAATTAATTTATATAATTGATTATATGTCATGTATCATCTCCAATATAATCAAACAAATCAGATACTACAGTATTTCATTGCTAAAATTGTACTCTGTGAATACACTTACATAATTCATCTAATTTTGGATAGTATATCAAACGGATGGATGAAGGTCGGCTCCACAAAATGGCGATGTTGCACATGGAAGCTGGTAGAAGGGGTAGGGGGCCGAGATTGAGATGGAAGGACTGTGTGGAAAGGGATTTTAGGCGCGCTGGGGGGTATAGAGATTGGAGGGCCATGGCTTTGGATAGAGGGATGTGAAGAGCGTTTGCCAATGATGCGGCTGCGAGTATTCTTCCTCACCCCTTGTTATGGATTCAGGAGGTAGAGAGAGAGTATAGCAAACACTTCTTTTTCTAATATTTTCCATAGATAAAAGAAGAATCAACATTAGTTTACAGCTACTTCCAGCCATTCTTCCCTGTGGCAGATTAGGAAAACGGAGAGCAACAACCATGGACGCTATGAAGTCATACGTTGATGTTCAACCGGTAAGATTTGATAGAAACACTGGCAATTCCTGACGTATACACCAGGGGATATAGGATCCATATTTTGGCCCTTTTTTGTATGTGTGTGAGTGGGAGTGGGGGAGGGAACATTTACCCCATAATTGCCATGCTCAAAATTGTTATACAGCAACAGTAAATATATAGATCACCACCACCTGGATCCGACGGTGACACTATAACGGTAGCAATCATGTGCTGATTAAGTATACCATCATCGTTTAACGTCACAGCGATATTTCAGCACTGTGTCTCACCTTTCTCCCCTCCTTTGTGCCACGGCATAAACACCTCAATCAATTCCTAGAGTGTTAAGTTGTGTATTGACTATTATAGTAAACCATGTAAGTTTTTGCGATCTATCTTCTTGTCTTATCTCGTTTTAGGTGTTGTTTCTGGTAGTTGTAGTGCACGGTCTAATCAACAAAGTCTTGTTTCAGAAATCATAAAACATACTCTATTTCCTTCCCTTTCCTGATGTAATTTAGTGTATAAGTCTTTGTTGTATATCTTGGTTAGCCACTTATGCGCTTGTCACCCTATCCTTAAATACACTTCTGCCCCTTGCACAACAACCATTTAATCACTTTTTGGCCCACTTCCCTCACTATATTACGCTTATGTAACCGCGAAACAAAAACGAGAGGTTTATGCTGCGTAGTAACATGCTCCTCGGCTAAAACCTTAATGTCTTTAACTCTCCACAATTTCCCCCTCCTAACCACCAACAGGTCCAATCGACTCCTATACAAGATTTTGTGACTGGCTCTCTTTTTGAGGAAAGAACCGGTCACCGCCATTCCATTGCGGATACATAACTCTACCAAATCACTGCCCTCCCTGTAACCACTCTGACTCCAACATGGGCATTAAAGTCCCCTGCTACTCACAACATGGTACCCTCTTCCACCTGACCCATCATCCTCTCCAGCGCATCCCTAAAGGCAATCTTATCGGCTCCCACCCTCTCTGTTTGGGGACCATATACAGATACAATACCCACCAGTTGACTACTAGGTAGAATCCACATCAGAATAATTATTCATTCCCACCTCTCTACCCTCACCACTTCCTTACCCTTCCCTGCTGAAACTATCATACCCACCCCATTACTCTGCCCGTCCCCCCTGCATGAAACAATTTAAACCCCCTGGTAACACACCCTCGCTCTATCCCCATTCCTCTTCATCTCCTGCACACAAAGAATCTCCAACCTCCGTCTATATCCATCATCTCCACCACTTCTAAACTCTTTCCTCCCATAGTACCTACATTAAGACTACCTAGCCGGACTTCACATCGAGGCCAAGGCCGGTGAATCGACCCCCCCAGTATTTCTATAATTTCTCGCCGCTGCCCGGACAGGCGGCACGTCAGGTAACACGGACGCGCTAGCCAAACCGCGTTCGTCAGTTAATAAAAGTGTGGAACAAATAGCCACAATAGCGCTGACCTGGCTGACCTATATGCGTTTTTATCAGAGTTTTCCTTCTCCTAGATGGGCCACCACTCAAGGGTAACAAGCCCCATCCACCGAGACAAATAGCGACACAGCGTTGCCCAGACGCTGTGTGCGGTGTTACATCAGAGTTTTCCTTCTCCTGGATGGACTGCCGACCAAGGCTAAGGAGCCACATCTACCCCTACTAGTCACAGACCTATAAAGGGCCTGGAAAATATAATGTTAGTCCTATATGCAAAGTGCCAGGAGTTACTTCAACAAGATGCCCAATACTGCCGGTATTCAAAATTACATTCCCGATATTAGTTCCCGGCAACTTACGGGCCCCCCCCCCGCTGGCGTGGTTATTGCATAAATATATGCACTGTTGGGATATTTTTGTTTCAAGAAATGCCCGTATTTTTTTGTTATATATAGTATTCGGTACGGTGATATTAGAGTCGATGTTATTTTTCTTACTTCGGTAAAGCTTTTGACACTGTTCCATACAGTGATGTAGCCTTAGGCTTTTATTAAAACTGAAAATATTGGATTACATATTTCTTCTTGAAAGAAGCCAATTTATTTCTGTGGTCGGTACATCAAAAGATATAGTCCTATGTGATGTAGTGAGCCGTGTGCCTCAAGGATCAGTGTTGTCGGTACAATTTAGTTCGTTATGACTATATACACGTCCCGGGACGCTTGCATTTTATTTTATGTGAATGATCTATACCAGACACTATGTGCACTCAAAAATGAAACTTTTCGCAGATTACATTAAAATTTACCAATGACTGTTGCAAATTGCAACATGATTTTGATAGTCAAATTAGTTCTAAATAGGCCTATCCTGTAAATAACTCAACGAATTGTCATATTAATACTAGAAACAATCGTTATGTTCATGTTAGCCCAACTTATTCGCGGGCTTATTCGTCATACAGTTATACGAGTCCACAATAAATAAACAATTATTGTTATAAAATGTGGCACTATCTTTCTGCCAACGTAAGGTCAGTGCAAAATATATTACGTCATTCCCAAAAAATCTCCAGAAACATCCTGTTGGTATTTAATTTATTATATTCGTATGCCATATTAGTCATAATATTCAATTGCCTATCATAATATTGACTCACCTGTTTACGGTTTCCCAATTTTTTCAGGATTTCTTTTGTTAATTATTCATATGTTATTCATTGTTATGTAGGCCTTAATTTTGAACAGTCACTATATATATTTGATACACATTATAGGTTTTTCTAGTGCCAATGTATCATATACGATGATATACTTCTGCAGTAGGCTACATATATAAAGGTAAGCTGTTACAAACGTATCATTGTCAGCATGTATAGGTGATATATGATTTTTTTTAATTTGAGTGACACACGGGGACTTTTCTGCAATGAAAGTAAATGCAATGTGATGCATGGTGTGGGCGAACAACATGCCACTTAACTACTGGATAAAGGGAACCGAACTGCAAAAACAAACAAGTTAGAAAATACATCGGTGTGTATATATCTCCAATAGCTTAAAACCCAGTATCCAGTGCGCCAAAACAAACAATAAACGTCGTCGTTGCTAATTGGAATCATTAAACGAAAAATTAAGGTATATACCTTTAATGAAGAAAGTCTGGCACTATGTATCAACAGCTACACACTGACGCAGCGGCAGCCATGTTTTTTAGTGTGGGAATTCGGGGTGCTTGAAGTTTTAATGGGGAAGCTGTTATAATTCGATATGTATATATGAAGTGCTAAGTCAGCTGTGTATATGCGTGGGGTCCAGAGGCCCATATACCAGGGGCGCATCCACGATTTTTAGAAAGGGGGGCGTCGAAGCCCGAACTTGCGAGCACCGTAGATGCGAACTACCGTGACGGGGGATTTGGGGAAGGGTTTGGGAGAAACTTCCCCCGATTATTTTTTTAAAACCAAGTGCTTAGATGCGTTTTCCTAGCATCTATGGATACGAATTATGCTTTAATGTTTAGCAGAAAATATACATATTTTATATATTATGTTTTGTACCGGACACATATTCATTATAGACCTACATGTGACCCACATGGATATTGATTTCCTTAAAATGAGTGAGCATGAATGTTTACGACAAAGTATACATTCAACGACCTAACTATTTTACAGATGATTGAACTCACAATTATGTATATGACTCGTATTGAAAAAGGGGGGGGGGCATGTATGTTACTGATTTGTTTATTCCACTGAGCGTACCGAATTTGTTTGGACATCTAAATGCCCTCACATGCATGTAATCGGGTACAACATTTATTCAATTTTGGGCCAAATTTATGTTCACAAATTTCTTCTATGCAAAATGTTGGTGGTAAAAAAATAGGGGGGGCGTTCCCCTGGATCCGCGCCTGCATACAGGGCCCGGTGTGGTCCAAAGGAGAAACCACATAAGCCTTCCACGTGATTTAGTGAACTTTAATGGTCTCACATGCAGCCCCCTTTGTATTTATTTGATTAGTAAAAAATAAATCAAATGGTAGATTCACTGAGCACAACACCAGACAACTTTCATAAATTATTCATTGAAGTTAGGAAAACCGTGCTATAAGACTGACTAACTTACCTTCAACCACCGCGGCTCCAAGCAATGGCTTTCTTGACATTATTGGACCAATGCAACCTCCATTATAATATTCAGTCTATTATCACTAGATAGTTATATGATGCATATCATATACTACATGCGTTGCAGCTTGCTCCCACCAGCAATCATTAATTATGGTATATAGCCCGACTTTATTTTAGACCGAAGTGGCGTGTGTATTTGCATGTCATGTCACTAAAACTCATGCCACTAAACGTTCTGACACTACCGCGAGACGACGAATAATGGCAAGGCGAATTGTATGCCATTATGTGACTGTTCGTGGACTGTCACATAATGAGTTGGAATAATTAAGTCATTATGTGGCTACTCCATGA
>JAODAI010148639.1:0-11008 GCA_027575025.1 Scotoplanes globosa | reverse complement strand
CAGAGAGCTGTATAACCAGGGAGGAGGAGCTGATCTGGATTTACCCAGTGCAGTGAGGGGTAAGATTGAGGTCGTCGAGATTTCAGACTTTGAAGTAGATTGGGCTCTGAGACGGATGAAAAGGGATAAGGCTGCGGGTTTGGACGAAACGAGGGTGGAAATGTTTATTCTTACAGGGGATATGGGTGTGAAGTGGTTAATGAGACTGGTCAATGTGTGTATGAGGGAGGAGATGGCGAAATTGCCCGATTGTACCTATTTGGAAGCAAAAGGGTGATGTTCATGACCCAGGAAAGTACCGGGGTTTCACACTGCTATGACAGGTTTTTAAGCTTTTGGAAAGGATTTTGGATAGAAGGATTAGGGCTAGATTTGAGACAGAGATCGGGGAGGAACAGCAGGGCTTTCGTAAGGGAAGAGGGACAAGTGGTGGGCTGTTCTCTCTTAGGCAGTTGGTGGAAAAGAAATTGGAGGTGAAAGGGAGTATGGCATTGGGTTTTGGAGAAGGCCTATGATACGGTTCCCAGGGAATTAGTTATGTCTACATTAAGGTGGAAGGATGTGCCTGAATCAGAGGTTAGGATGATGGAGGGCCTTTATGAAGGTACAAGGGGTAGGGTTGTGGTTGGTTCAGGGATGTCAGAAAAGTTTGTGGTTAATAGTGCCCTCACCTCGGTCCACTTCTTTGCATTATGGTAATGGCAGTGATTAATTAGCAGGAAATCAGTACAAGGAATGTACTGAAAAAGATGTTATATGCAGACGACCTAGCAGTAGTATATGGATAGTAAGCAGGAGTTGGAGGAGGTGTTGGTAGAATGGAAGGGTTTATTTCAGAGGCATGGGTTGCGTATGAACCTGGATAAGACGGAGGTTTTATCAGTGGGCATGCAAATATTTAATGTAGACATTAAATAGTTTGTGTCCCCACGTAGAATCCATCCTTCTGATTTGTCGATTTAATGTCCACATTAATTCAATTTAATGTCTACATTAAATAGATTTAATTTGGACATTAAATAAATTTAATTTGGACATTAAATCAGCATTTATGTCCACCACGGCCAACCATACACGCCAACCCATGGCACTCCGCTTATATAGTCGATAGACATGCGTGTGTCTCTGATTTGACAGAGTGTTCGCCCTGGCTTTCTGATACATTGAGGAAATCCTTGGTAGTTACGCCCTTGACTGATGTACTGTTAATACATTATATATATCGGTCTGTACGGCCACAATACGCTCGCTAAGTCAATATAAAATATCGGCCTCCGTCTTTGACACAATTATGAACGAAATATGCTTATAATCTCGTTATCTTGCATGACCGATTGATTGGACCATTATATTCCATAAAAGACTATAAAACCTTTTATTCCATACTTTTAGGTTTAAATATTGATTTGACCTGACTCCGTCTGTTTCTTACAACCGTAGTCATATATCTGATATGAAGTGATTCTGTATATAGGCCCGTACTATCTCTGTGAGGTAAAAATCAAAACGTTGTCCAGATGTCATTCTTCTTGCAGTATACGAACAGATTGTATTATCATTTTTCAGCTCATAAATTGTATAGGCCAATTTTTTCAATAACGAGTAGCGTACCGGGCGATTATCGGAACAGGCGACAAACTATGGTGCGAATTGCCCTTAGCTGGATGGCTTGGGTCCCTCTCCAGGAAAATAATAAAAAACAATGAGTCCAATTTCGTTTTCCTGGCACCTGTGACAAAACCCATTATCTCAGTTTGTTTCGCTGCCAGAATCGGAGAATGTCATTTACGCAAAGACCCTTGGCGGAACCCGTATGCACGTGGCGTGATATCTTCAGCGTGTTCAAATGGGACCCCCTCACACTCACCCGTCACACACACGCGACCAGTGGGGGATATGGGTCGGGAGTATGGGGGTGATGAGTAAGTCGTAAAAACTGGTATATAAAATTCGGCGGAAATAAGTGGGTGACGTTTGGGGCGAATTATTATGTTTATTTTGCGCCACAACTTGACAATGATGAGTGAGTATATAGGACCAATTACGACGTTTATTCGTCGCGAAGTGTCGTTCAAAATTTGGATATACTGTCTAATAGTAATAGTCAGGTGAAATGAGTAAGGTGGTGCAAAATATCTGCGTGGTATTTGGTCTTATTCAAAATTGAATGCAAGTACAATTGTAGGTCCCTTATTTTCGAAGTTACATCAGAGGCTGGATGATAAATAAATACTAAATGTTCCGAGCGAATAGTTACATTCACGGTATCACGCTACACTGTAAATAATTATAGAGTCCCGTGTAAAGGCGACGCGTCGGCGCAGTATAGGGTGTGCACTGTAAAACACATTGGTCAAATTTGACCAAGTCTTGGTCAACTACGCACCGAAACAAATTTTGGTCAAAGTTTGTGTGCAATTTCCCATTGAAATGTGTGACCATAGTTGACTTATTATTGGTGAAATGTGACCATTGTGTATACATGTCACGGTTAACTATGAACCAAGCCAAATCATATGTTCAAAATGGCAATGGGAAATTGCACATAACATTTTACCAAATTTGGTTCAGTGAATACGGTTGACCAAGACTTGGTCAAATTTGACCAATGTGTTTTTACAGTGTGCATGTGCTTCCCAGATCCAACAAGCTTTTATATTAATTCATCAGAGAAAGTATTAATAAAATGCAGGCAATAGAAATCTCAGTCAGTCACCCCGGCTTTCATTGTCATTATACATTTATTTATTTTATTTTTCTATCCTTTTTTAGTTCCGTCTCCCGTTACTTTTCCTTTCTCGTGTACCCTTTGATCTATGTATCTCCTCGTCGTTTCACCTCCATTATATTCCAGTGGCTCTAACTGGTATATCAAAGGCTTTGGGTGGCTCATATAACCACTGCGTTGAAAAGGGCCAGGAAACCCATTCATTCATTCCATCCGAATCCTTATAACCACTCTGCTTCCGTTAACATATACGCCTTTGGCTGACCGGTTAGCTCAGTTGATAGATCGTTGGACTGATGATCGAAAGGTCAGGGGTTCGAATCCGGAGTGATGATGTTTATATTCCAATGGCTCTAACTGGTATAACCACTGCGCCGAAAAAGGGCCAGGAACCCATTCATTCATTCTTCGTTCCTGCATGTCCAGTGCCACTGATCTTGAAGATATGTTTCCTCTCCCCATCATGCAGCTGCTTATAGATGCTACCTTCCATATCAAATGTTGCCTTTTCTACGGCGCTTCTAGACTAAGCTGCCATCTTTTTCTGCTTATAAAGGTGGCGTAAGGCTAACGCCGGTTGTATCCCACTATCCCTGGCCTCTTCTAATTTCTTCCAAACTCTTCCCACTCACCGCCTTCTCTACACCCTTCGTCAACCATATCTGGCTTTAATTCCACGAACCTCCCTTCTTGCCCCAAGCCCTTCCACAAAGTGTATATGTCCCACCCACAAAAGCAAGCTTAAAGAACCCCTGCACCCTACCTACCTGCTCGTGTAGCTCTGCAAAGCTACTCGCCACCCTATCTTTATTCACTTCTGCCACCCGCCCTTAATATAACGACCATTTAATCACTTTTTGGCCCACTTCCCTAACTACATTACGCTTCTGCAACCGCAATACAAAAGCGAGATATTGTGCTACGTGGTAACATGCTTTCCGACTAAAATATTCAGTCTTTAACTATCCATAATTTCCCCCTCATAACTACCAGCAGGTCCACCTCCGTTTTGTGCAACCCTCTCATATACGAGATTTTGTGACTGGCTCACTTTTCGAAGAAAGATCCGACCACCGCCATGCCATTGTGGTGGAATAACTCTACAAACTCGCTGCCTTCCCTGTTACTTGTACCCCATCCAACATTTCCTACACATTCCTCTTCACCAATCCCCCGGTCTGTCTCCAACATAGGCATTAAAGTCCCCGCTACGTACAACATGGTACCCTCCTCAACCTGACCCAACATCCTCTCGCCTAACCTAACATCCTCTCCAACGCATCCCTAAAGGCAATCTGATCAGGTTCCACCCTCCCCGTATGGGGACCATATACATACATAATATCCACCAGTTGATTAATGTATACCACATCACAATACTTCTCCCTCCCCACCTCCACCCTGCTGAATCTATGATATCCATCCCATCACTCTTCCCATCCCATAAACAATTCCCCCCCTCCGCCGGTAACATCCTCGCTCTATCCCCTTCCACTTTGTCTCCTGCCCACAAAGACGCGGTGGCCAAATCGCGCTTGGGATGTGCGTGAGATGTAGTGCCTCATTGTAGTAGTCAAACGCAATCAACTTGGTTTATAATTCACCCATCTGGTACTATATAACAAGATTGAAGTGCTGTTAAGAAGTTATATCTCTTGTCGAAATGATTACCAACTGGTCCCCCACAACCACTCAACTATCACCAGTGGCTGTCTTTATGGCAGTGGCCACATCCCGGTATTATGTCAGTTCAGAGGCTAAACCTGTTGAGGGACGTCCATCGGATGAGTACGTTAAATGGCGGTCCCGGGGCAGGAGTACTACCTGTCTCGTTGTTATAGTCTGGCCATCTTTTCGCAAAGAGTAGGGAGGTATCCCGTATGGTCATTCCTTTCATATCGGTTGATGTGTCGTTAAAGCAACTATATCTCTCCTATCTCTCTCAGTTAACATAATCATAAAAATGTGGGACAAATAGCCACAACAGCGTTGTCCTGGCTGACGTTTGTGCGGTTTTATATCGGAGTTTTCCTTCTCCTAGATGGCCACCAAGGCTAAGAAGCCCCATCAACCGGGATATTTATTTAGGGAATAATGCATAAATTAAGGGGTTTATATTATCAATGATAACCGTGATGACCCCATCACAGGCACTGATATAGGCTAAGGCCGAAGACCGCCGCCCATTTGCGTCTGTGATGACATCAGACCGGTTTTCATCTCGGCAATATAAACCCCCTATGCATTATTCCCATTCATGAACTGTACATATTTTAAGATATTGAATTAACTTTATCAACAGTATTGTATTATAATTTGATTGGCAATATATTACCTTTATTGTGATTATTGTGATTATTGTGATTATTAATTTATTATCCCAACAACCCAGTGACTGTAGGATTCACGTCTAACAAACAAATGTGTTTACTACTGCGAATAGGACCCAGTTCAGTATTATACAGAAACTGATTCTGGTATAGCCCAGTAGACCCCGTTAAGGTCTACCGACTATCTGTCTAACTCCATTTACATTATAATACCGATGATCTATTTTCTGACGTCATACAGGCTGTACAAGGTATATATCTTATAATTAAGCAGCAATTACGCCTCATTGTTCGTAGTATTATTATTTTGCTAGTAGTAACCAATTATCTCTGCAAATTATGTAACTATTATGTTATGTGTATCACTCTGATCTGGGACATGAATAATAAACATTGCTGGCACATATAGCCTCGCTGTTAATGTGACGTTAGGGGTGCAATTGGGAATCTGAAGTTATTATTTGAATAAGATATTCTACTATGACGAAAACATCATACTTATAAAGTGACTTGAACCTCACTATGCTCAGTTATGAATTTTATAGCTAACAAACAGGAGGTTTGAATAACAAGAAACATGCAAAGTGCATGATATATTTCTTGTCTTATTTTTTGGCTTCGCCTGTACATTATAAAATAGCCTACATTATAGCTTTGATGAACACATATTAATTTGCGAGGTAGGTATCATCGTCAAAATCAATAGGCTTCATAACCAGCCCGCAAGGCATCCATGTACCAAATATAAATTTAATCCGACCTACGATTATTGAAATATCGTGTTCACGACCCATTTCTTGAGATTTTCGCAAAAAGATCCGCCCACTCATTAATATGCATAGTCTGACCGGTTAGCTCAGTTGATAGAGCGTTGGGCTTATGATCGTAAGGTCAGGAGTTCGAATCCGGAGTGATGATGATTATATTCCAGTGGCTCTAACTGCGCAAGGTCAGGAGTTCGAATCCAGAGTGATTATGATTATATTCCAGTGGATCTAACTGGTATATCAAAGGCTTTGAGTGCCTCATATAACTAAAGCGTTGACAAGATCCAGAATATTTATTCATTCATCTATTCCAATCATGTTGCTGAATGGGGGGGGTGACACACGACCTAGTCAGAAATTTACTTTCCTTTAGAATTTCTTACATCGTGCGGTCTGATTATG
Source organism: Scotoplanes globosa (assembly GCA_027575025.1). NCBI lineage: Eukaryota > Metazoa > Echinodermata > Holothuroidea > Elasipodida > Elpidiidae > Scotoplanes > Scotoplanes globosa. Next base: position 4,781 of record JAODAI010148639.1, on the reverse strand, counting down.
AAAGACTGGTGTCGATTGTGTAGGAAAGACCGATAATTTGGAGAATGTACTGACTCTAATCAATCTGGCTTTGGTCAACCATTTTCAACATGCAAATTACCCTACACTGCACGGGGAATGCACATTTCGGCCATCCGCCTGCGTGCCAGGACACTGTGTAGATGTTTCGAATTGACACGTGTTCCAGACCGATGGAGATCGGGAAATAAAAAACAACTTTGAAACTAGTACACCTTGTTCTTACACTTAGATGACCCAATTTGGGGCATGTTCCCTTGACCACTGGAGATCGGGTCATTGAGAGAAATGCAGTGGTCAACGACTAAGAAAAAAATTGAGGTCAGCACCATAAATCATGATATTTTTGAGTGATGATGATTATATTCCGGTGGCTCTAACTCTCGAAGGGTTTGGGTCGCTCAGTCGCATAACCCCTGTGCTGGATACGGAGTGATGATGGTTATATTCCAGTGGCTCTAACTGGTATATCAAAGGCTTTGGGTGGCTCATATAACTAAAGCGTTGTAAAGGGCCAGCCAGAAGATCTTTTCATTCATCTACTCATTCATTCTGCCATCAGGTTGATCCCACCAAGCTGGCCAATGGCAGCGTTCATCACCACCAGGCCGAGCTGACGATGCTCTGCGAGATGGCATGCTGCAAGATACTGAACTCGCCGGCGTCATTCCCAGCAGAAATCAGGACGGTCTTTCACGAGTTCAGGAAGCGGTTCAGCGAACGCGAAAACGGCAGCAACCTGGTCAACAAGCTCATTAGGTCAGTGACAATTGATTTATATAGCGTCCCGGTTTATAAAATATATTAAAAAACGCTTTTCTAAAATGGACTGGAGAAAAAAGTAGTATGGTAGCACGGCCATACCTATTTCTGTATCAGGTCCAAAACATTAAAATTTCAATTGTTTTTCAGGCAAAATTAAACGGTTTCCTCAAAAGTTGTTAACTATGTTTTTTGAGATGTTTGAAATATACTTGTCCAATCAGATTTTTGTGGAAACAATGGATTTCACGATTTATTGAGCGATTATTCGATGCCTGTGGGTTCATGGTGTCCACTATTTCCGTACACTATTAAAAAATGTTTGTGGCTCTCACTGGTATATCAAGGGCTTTGGGTGGCTCATATAACCTCTGTGTTAATAAATTGTCTGAATTTTAATGGGGTGTGGGGGAGATGTCCTCCAAATACTTTTAGTTGAGGAACACATCAAATGTTGCCCCCAATGACTGCTTAGAGTGACATATTTTATTAATATTTGATACAAATCTGGCGAAATCTGTTGAAAGAAAAGCACTACATTTAACACAAAAATAAATGATCTGTGCCCTCTCAATGCACCAAATCGCTGTGATTCCAGGGTATTCACTCCTGGACCTGGCAGTCCCATGAACCCCCACCCCAGGCTGACCGGGTGCCCAAATTGCTTGTCCAAGTAAATGTTGTGACTTGTGTGATCGCCAGGTTGGAGGGTTCGAATACGGACGATTATGTTCCAGTGGCTCGAACTGGTATGTCAAAGGCTCTGGGTGGCTCATATGACCTCTGCTCTGAGGTATATCAAAGGCTCTGGGTGGCTCATATAACCTCTGCTTTGAGGTATATCAAAAGCTCTGGGTGGCTCATATAACCTCTGCGTTGAGAAAGGCCCTGGAGGAAAATTAATCAATCAATAAAAAACAGGTTTTTGACTCAACTTGGAACAAACTTGCAACATATTTTTTCACTGCAGTATGTTCTCCCAAACAATATACTAAAGGTTCCAAGAAAACCGAATAGAGCAACATGCCTAATTTGCATAATTAAAAATGGCCACCAAATTTAAATTTTTAAATCCTCCGCAAGAGCAGTGGCTAGATTTGTTCTACCCTTAAATGTGAGTTTCTCTCTAAGAAACTGCTGAAGATCGACATTAAGATGGCAGGCACACGCTTGCAATGGGGTGAAAAAACGTTGATAGTGAAAAGAAAATGAGAGTTGAATATCGATATAAATAATTATATTTCTTCATTCCTTCAAAATGGCATACCGCCGAAGAATATTGTAATCGGGTTCCTACATTATGTCACCAGTAATCATATTAACAAAATATACACCTAGCGATACCGTAGTACAATTAGCTTAAAAACAACCCAGAAGACCAATTGGCTCCTGCTAGCTCTGTCGCCAACAACACACTTTGTCGTGTCATGTAACTATAGCCCGATATATCCTTTTCTTTTTCCTGCTTAACATATGCCGTATTTTATTGGCTGTCGTTTTGTACAGACAAATTACCGGAATTTGGGGCCTTAATTGTTGGGTGATGTTCTATGTAGTTTCAATGGGGGGTTACGTGTTAATTTCATGGTGTTCATTTATGATTAATTCATCATCATCATCATCTATCCAGTTTTTTCCGGGTTGTTCCCCGTTAACGGGGGTGGCCGGATTCAACTCACTCTTGCCACAATGATGTCGCCATCGTGAGGGTTTAATAGAGCAGCCATATAATGTGCACATCATTGAATGCATTTAAAATGTTATACGCTATCTGCATTAACGTAAATTATACTTAATTAAGTAAATAATAATGCTGTGAATTGCAAATGTGTAGCACAATAAAGGGTTTCGGTGGCTCATATAATATCTGCATTGAAAAGGGCCAGGAAACCTAATCAATCAAGTCTTGTTTGACCAAACGGGGAACGAAATTAAGGGCATATTTCCGACTGACCGGAACGATCATATTTTGTGAATGGAATCCAGTACGTCGGGAGACCGAATGGTGGTTCCGCGTTCGCCTGGTTTCGAGACCAGCTGGGAGTTCAGGTCATACCTAAGACTTCAAAAATGGTACATGTTGCCTCCTCAATTGACGTTCAGAGGATTGGAGCATGGTCAACAATCCAATGTTCCTCGCCAATAAACCGGGAGGATTAGAAATGGGCCGCGAAACCTAATATTTCAAAAAGTACTTAAAGTTGAAGTGAGAGTTTTAATACGCCAGTAATTACTGGCTTTGCGTTTGCTCGTTGTTGTAAGTATCAGGATCACGTTGATTGTTAATGATCCTTAATTCCTTTGACTCAGAAAATATAAATCCATGGATTGATATCAGATATTCCAATTGGATGTAAAATAAGCTAGATATTGCAATTTTATTTTTGTTTGCTTTACATTGAGTTTCGTCCATGCAATACGCACTGCATCGTCCAGTTTGTGAGAGACTACATTTTATATCCTTAAATGGACGAACTGCTTGCACAACACCAATTTTTTGTTTTGTGTGTGGCGGTTAGTCTATACCACTGCCTTACCAACAGTGTTTTGCATTTGCTGCTGCAACACTTTGGAATAATTTACATGAGAGTGTCAGGTTATGTTATACCTTGATTCAATTAAAGAGGTCTCTAAAAACTCATCTTTTCAAACTTCACTTTGGTTGATATACTGTGTATTTAGATATGTTCATGGTTGTTGATTATAATTGTTGATAATGTTATATACTAATTTGAAAAGCGCTTTGAGCTGTGGCCTTCTGGTCTTATGCAGGAAAGGCGCTATATCATTGTTCACTATTATTATTATTATTATCCTTCTGTTGTAGCATAATTTTAATAAAAATGTGAATTCAATTTACTACTATTTTGTCATAGATTTTAACAACTGTTTTCTTAAGTCGTGTGACGATGAAGCATACTGTTCAATTGCAGCGAGGAATTACAAGTGTACGTGTACTAGTTATTATGACGGACCGGATTGTCAGATATGTAAGTTTTTGATACTAGTATAATGCACTTGTCAATTGTAATCCCGGCCCTCCCCTACCGGGGCATAAAGGGAAAGTTGCTACCCTTTAGCCGGGAATGTTCACATTGTGTGTGCCCGTTATACCGGGAATGTAACACCAGTGTAACGGGGATGTGTACAGTGAAAATTGAGCCGGGATTGAGAGCCGGGACTTGCACCACTATGTAATAGCACTACAGCGGGGATGTAGCCTGGACTTTAGTCGGGACTTAGCCGGGATGTAACGGGGATGTGACAGCAAAATAATGCCCCGCTCTGTCGGGACTGTTCACGAATGTAGCCGGGAAAAAATGTCCATGTTACAATTATGAAAATAGCATCCCCTCTACAGTCCCGGGTAGGGGGGGGTGATTGACAAGTGCATAGGTCAGTATATACTATAAAATCCAGACAATTGAATGCATATTAGAATTGTTCTCTGACAATTGCGCCTATATGCCTATATGACATCACGGATTTATTTGTATACAGTATATCTTTCTGAAAAGCATAGGTATCATAACAAATTATTATGCTGTTTGGAATGGGCCCTACTAATATATGACATGGGGCAAAATCTCCCATAAAGGTTACACCTACTAAAAAATAATAAACAGTATCACATCAATACACATGTAGCCAAGTTGTGGTTATGTTGGGTACAAAAATAATTAGGATTCTCAACAATATGTTACAGAAAATTGGGTTTTCCTCAAAATAGGAGCATCTTAGGTAATGTTAATATATTTTTTTCCTAATTGATTGTGTAGCCAGGGTGCCCTTTTGGGCATATATGTTTAATTATTTTAATAACATAACCCTGATTATATAATATTTATTTGTAGGGAGAATAACAAATGATCACCAACTAAATGGTAGATCGGTCAATGTGATATCGTGGGGATAAAATGAAAACAACACATACACACAAATAATACGAAGGACAGATTAATTGCAGTCTAACTCTATATTATAAATATGCAATTTCGAAA
>JAODAI010148528.1:0-11008 GCA_027575025.1 Scotoplanes globosa | reverse complement strand
TCCACTGGGTGATGGAGGTTCAGGATCATATTATGAGGACATTGTCCTTACTGATCCTTTCTTACTTAACTTAACTTGTTCCCCCAAAAAACATGTATTTACGTTCAGGTGGTCAGCCAATAGTATAACTTTAAATATACATGTCATTGTCATATAGTATCACATCCCATTGGCCGTATATCCCAATGTTCACACAGCTAGCCCAATGGTAGTACACCACCATTATCTACATATTCATGGCAAGATTTTTGATAGCCTTCGGGAAAAGTGCCATAGAAATTTTGGATTTATATTTTAGATGCCAGGTGAAGAAGATGTGGTACTAATAATTTGTAGAGTGAAAATCTGGGTGATCGGTCAAGTTTTAGGGTATTTGTTTTTAGCCTAGACATGGCGGACTAATACTGACTAAACACAAGTCAGTGACTCGGCAAATGGTATCAAACAGTTCAACGACCTGTAGCTGAAAATATAATCACACTTGGCATGGACATTTTAGGTGCCATAATTGGCCAATATATAGTCTACACAAATAAAAACAGTATACAGCCCAAGTTAATTTCGGGAAGGGTGGGGGATCCCCGAAGATGGTCAGTTTAGTGTTTAAGTGAGTTTAGTGTGTGAGTGATCAAATATCAGTGATGAATTATACACAGTTGGCATACGTACGTACATTGCGTGCTTGAGTCAAATACATATTGATTGGTATTTTACAACTATGAACTATAGTTATAGGCTCACTATACTATCTAGGTACTAGTGGCCCACTAGTACCTAGATAGTATGAGTGTTTAAACAGTCACGGTTGCTTAATAACAATTGTTGAATTGCAATGCATGGCTGAGTCGTACACTCACGGTCTTTATATTACTGTTGGTCAGGTCATCTACTCACTACATGCAGTATTAACTATATGGGGCATGGGAGTTACGGATTTAACACTCATGCATACACATATAATATATATTATATAATGGAAAGATAAAACACTCATAATCATGACGCCACGTATAAGTAAACATTTCATTGGTCATACATCTCCTTGTTCATATAGCCACATATAGTCCCGGTTACGCAGCGGTTTGGCGGCAAACAGCTGCCGCCGTTGGTGACAGGCGGCTAGTGTCACCTTTGGGAGCCTTGTCCATAATTACGAGGCAACTATAGGCCTACATGATCCCATTGATAGCATATCCCAATGGTCCTATAATAGTGGTCCTACAGCACATTGGTTATGTAACCCCATTGGACCTATCCCTATACACTCACATGTTAAAATGTAACACTTTGCAAGTGTCAGCCCTTGATTAACGTTCAAGGGCTGGATTAAGGGCAATACTACACAAAAATGTGCTATATATATAACAACACGTAGTATCATATCAACCTCTGAATGTGGTGTAATAGTAACCATTTACTAAGTATTGAATTCAATACTTTTTCAAGTGTTGTTTGTGACACTTCAGTAACACTATATATTATCATAGCTGAACAATAAAACAAAGTGCAGTATTCGCCCTTTACAAAGTGTTAATATACTAACTCTTCAATTGGTATATATAACACCTCACTAATACCATAGAATACAACACGAACGCCAAAACTAAATGTAAATTTAACTATTTTTCACGGTGTTGTATATTATTAACTCTTCAAGTATATTTATGTCACTTCAGTAGTAGTGTCATATCAACACCAAAACCAAGTGTAATATTAACTGAACTGGCAGTGTATTAATCTACTTATTCTTGGAGTATATTTATAACACGTCAGTAACACCATATAGTATCATAGCAACACCCAAACCAAGTGTAATATTAACTGAACTGGCAGTGTATTAATCTACTTATTCTTGGAGTGTATTTATAACACGTCAGTAACACCATATAATATCATAGCAACACCCAAACCAAGTGTAATTTTAACTATTTACACGGTGTTAACATAACTCTTCGAGTGTATCTATAACACTTTAGTGCCATAACAACACCCAAACCAAGTGTAAATTTAATATTTTAATATAAGCAAGTGTAATAATAACTATTTACGGTTTGATAATGGTCTACCTCTTTGAGTATGTGCTGTGTATATCACTTCTATAATACCAAATAGTGGCATAGAAACACCAAGCCCAAGGCCGGTAATACTAACTACTACAGGCTATTTCAAGTGGCAAGTTTAGTTTACTAAAGTGTTACTTTACTAACTCTTACAGTATATATATTTGACATACTTCAATAACATTGTATTTTATCACAGTAACATTCAAACCAAGTATATGCTTCATATGTATTTATAAGTGGTAACGGCATAGTTTTTTGGCGTGGGGTGAATATAACTATAATGATGGCGATGCAGTTTCTCTTAATAAAATCATCATATGTCCAATACATTCTGGGGGTATGATTTGAGTTTGCATTATAGTATTTATAGTCAAATGAGGTAGACAATGTCAATACGATAGTTGATAACTTGTTACTAAGTTTGACAATGACTTATAACCTTGATGACAACATGAAGACATGTATAACATGATACATAGTATGCTGCAACTATGCCTACCGTTGATATATATTTACTTATATAACTTTGACATGATATTTGATATTAAGTCAATTGATATACTAAACTTGATGTTGCTTTATAATATATAGATATGACAATATGGCCCAAATTTTATTAAAATTAATTCCATATTAGACTCCATATGGTTCAAATATACGTGTCATTCCTAAAATTGGTGTAATACCTAAATATGCTTGTGATAGTAATAAACAAACAAAAATAGTAATATATAAATATATGACTGGATACATATTTAGTTATTATAATGATGGGATATATATCTACATGTTCAGAGTGATATGTACAATATGAAACTTATTTCATTACTGTAATACAAATAATTAAATCTACATACATAGTACATTTCCAATACAGGATGTATATGATTTAAACATCTTCATGTACAAGCAATAATTATTATTGTTTTTACTTTGGAAATAATAATTATTATTATCTTCCTAGAAAAAAATGTGTGCACGATGAAGTGTTACCTCTACACTTTTAAAGGTTATATGTATAACATTTCTTCAAGTACATGTATAACACTTTGTGAATGGATGACATAACACTCTGCATAAGTGTTGCTTTTACACTTTCATAGGTCATATAAATAACAATGTTTCTAAGTGTTATATAATGTTTTTTCTGCTTGTTATTTTTTGTGAAAATTGTATTTATAATTGTTTTTTTGTTTTTTGTGCATACATATACGAGTAGTACACATAATGTGGGCTTCTGGTTCGCTTTTTTGATTGCACTGGTCCATACAACGAGGCTATGTAAGTGATCATTACAACGAACAAAAAGTGAGTCAGAACACCCATTTTATATACTACTACAATTTATACAAATCCCATATTTAAATGAGTATTTTCGGACTATAGAACTATGTGGTGGTCACGTATTTCGGAGACAATATCGATTTGCGTCTATATCTTCACCTTATTAGTTCTGACTTATAATAATTATAATGATAATAATGTACAGCATGTATGCAGCGCCGTCAATCTATAACTATATTCTGAGGCGCTTTACAATCATTATACCTGGTCATTGATAAACTCATCTAACGTACACAAAGGTAGGTTTCTGGCAGCAGATTAGAGACGAGCTCAGACAGCGCCAATGTGACAAGTAACCTAGCAGGTACCCATTTGTACACACTGGTAAAGTGAAGCAATCAAGAAAAACTGCCTTGCCGAAGGATCGTCCAACCAAGATAACCATCAGCAGTGCTGTGATTGGAACCCGCGACCTCACAGTCACGAACCAGTGGGCTATCTCGAGTTCCATAGTCCGAAAATAAATACTCATTTAAATATGTGATTTGTATAAATTGTAGTAGTATATAAAATGGGGGTTCTGACTTCAGGACGTAGCTTATACAACTGCTTTAAATATACACGGATAACTGGTTTATCGTATGAATATGACGTGATCTGGTACATTACACACCAGTGAACGTATAGTGACATGCTCCAGACTCACAGGATATCACGAGTGATTAATCGGGTACTAGTACAGTAGAATATCGCCCCCAAATTTGCTCTGATGGAAAGTCGTTTCGTCTGGTATCTGTCTATGTCATTTGTTTTTCTGGCCGGTCGTTTCACCCCGAACGAATAGCAATAGATATACTATGAAGTAACATAACGTTAACCAGGCGTGTAGCCAGTAATTATCCAAGAGGGGCGGACTCCACACCGTTTCCGAAAATGTACTGATCGCCATGCATCGACTATCTTAAGTCACCCTCTATAAATAAAATTGTAATCATAATAGCGCCAATTCGTATGGCGACGGGAGCGTACATAATTTTTGGGGTATTTCAAATGGACTTAGATGCAAATAAGCTGGATTTATAATTAACTTAGCAAAAAATGTGCTCAAGGGGCGGGGGATCTCCCCCCCCTCTTCCATTGACCCACGCTCCTGTAAAAAATAAGTATATACTAAAGGGTATCACTACTGGGCCAAAGCCAAAACATGTCAACCAAAATCCCACAATATAAAATTACTTCATTGGGAGATAATCATTAGTATTTTTTTGAGCTACACGGACCAAACAAAATGTGTGATATTTATAAAATAATAGGTAGTTTATTATGGTGAATTGTCACCCTCTGCTCTGTATGAGAGGGACGGAAAATGATTAAATCGATATAACTCTAGATAGCAATGGGTTCAGTGTCCGACATATTTTTTATTTTTCGGAGGCACTTATTGAAAGAAAGCAGAAAAAGCCTCCGTAATATTATTTACAGGAGCTATTTGGATCATTTCGATGTTTTTGTTCGTTATCAATTAAATTGAGCCGAGTAGCACTACTAAAAACATACTACTGCTGATAATAACAATATTGAACTTTTCTAGTAACTCGTTTAACTCTTTAAATTTTATTAGTATTAATGAAAAGAAGAAAGAAAAAAAAACGCCTCCGTAATTGACAATACGGGGCGCTATTGCGCATTACCGGAGCGTAATCGCCCCGCCCCGTCTATTTCGGACGTACAATGGGTTATTTCATTTTTTTTGTAATATGATGATAATACATTTTAGAATAAAATAATATTTGAAATCATCCCCAAATGCATGTAAAAAATGGGGCATTTTTTTAAATTATGGTTAAATTTCCGTTCCTCCCATTTTTCGGTACAAAAGTTAGAGAATGGAAGACGATACTAGAGTGGAAGGTGACCAGGGCACGGAACGTGGTAGGAGGGGAGGATATAATGGAGTGGAAGATAGTAGGGATGGATGGTGGTAAGGGGGTGAACGGCAGTAAGGGATGAAGGGTGGCATTTGGGTATGGAAGGCGGTAGGGGAGTGGAAGGCGGTAGGGTAGTGGAAGACGGTCGGATAGTGGAAGGTGGTAGGGTAGTGGAACACGGTAGGTTAGTGGAAGGTGATAGGGGATTGGAAGGCTGTCTGACAGAGGTTAGTGATCAGGGGTAAAGCTACCATGGAAAACAGGAGAGTGTGATGCTGTAGAGTATGATGGCCAACTATATCCTGGAGAAGTCACTGATATAATTGGTAGCGATACCCAAATCAATGTATGGCTAGAACTGGCAAATTTTGTAAATGGCCAGTGACGAAATATTTAGACTGGTATTCCAAAGGCATAGTGAAGCAGAACATACTGCGAGTACTTCCATTAAGTGGAATTAGAGACCATTACATGTGTAGTGATATGTAATGATAAACCATGACACTGCCAGTTTTGTATTAAGTGTTAATATACGGAATCGTCTTGGTGGATCATGTGATCTGAATTGGGTCGGTGGTTACGTTTGTTCCCGGTAAACAATGTAACAATGGTGTTATGTTTAATATGCCTCATGACAAATCAGATTGATGCAAATGTGTTTAGGAATTTCTACTCAAATTTAATTAAATTGAATGTAATTGTTTACAAATATCAGATTAATGACTACATTCTATGTTACAAATGTTTCAATTTACAAATTCCATTTTCAATCATTTGCCTAATTATTTGCAATATAATGTTACCATTTAACAATTTTAAAATGAATTAAATTATTTTATACATGTTGTGAATACCAGAAAAAATGTTCATTGAGCTTCAAAATTCAGTCAATTGTTAATCTTAAAATGACATGGTGAATCAGACAACCAGAGGCCACTATGTATATCTTTTGATATAGGAAACCTTCAAAGTTCAAAGCTGCAGCAAGTTTTTAATTTCTACATCGGTCTAATTAAATTGAATGCAATTTTTGTATATTTGTACAGATATTTGATATTACTACATTCTACTTACTATATGTTTAACAATGTTGCAAATTACATGTTCTCAATCATTTTCCTAAACATTTTCAATATAATATCACCATTTAACAATTGTTAAAATGTATTATAAAAATAATTTTATACATACGCTTTGTGAATTAAAATGTAAATGTTCCATATTAACTGTTTCATTAAAAATATATAGATCTTAAATTACATGTTTTGTCAGTTTGCCGAATTACCATAGGCTATGATGCACTTGCCAATTGTATGACGCACCCTCTGACCCGGGACAGTCATGGTCATTGGACAGTCAGAACAATGTAGTAACATGACACACCCCTTTGTCATAAACTTGACGGACCATTTCATGACAGTGACATACCTTTAGAGGTACACGACCACTGACATGTATGGATGCACTTGGCGATTGTATGACGCACCCTCTGACCCAGCACAGTCGTGGTCATTGGACAGTCAGGACATTTTAGTAACATGGCGCACCCCTTTGTCATAACCTTGACCAAACATGTCATTACAATGACACACCTGTATACATCGTACACAACTATTGACGAGTATGGCCATTACTTTTTGTGTCACGTCTGGTCTTTCCTTTGACGCACCTGTGTGTCTGAATTTGATTAGACATGACGCACACATGGCACACCTCCCGGTATCAAAGGACGCGTCTTACAACTGACAAGTGCATAAGTCGCTCAATTTTATGTGATCATTTTAACCTGTAGTTACAACATGTTTATGAACTCAATTCTTTATATTACATTTTATTCAATCTTAAATGTTCATTAAGAATTCTTTGAATTTAAAATTTACATCTTTAGACATGATGCTGCACTGAAAATATATGATATTTTATAAAGTATATGTCTATTTAGAGGTGGGAGCAGGCGCGAATCCAGGGGGGGGGGGGTCGGACCACCCCCTCCCTTCTCGGCTGAGATTTTTTTAATGTGCCTTATATGCCAATAAAGTCAGGGATCCAGGGGTCCGGACCCCTTCCCTGCTCAGTGATGATTTTAATATGCGTTCCATATGCCGATATCAGTATTATTATTTTTCCTAGGCGCCAGCAAAACGTATTTCAGCACATCACTTTAAAACAAAATCCTGGATAGCACACCTACACAGAATAACACCCGGTTTCCCTCATCTGGCACTCGTAGTTGCTGCTTGTGCTTTCAATTTGCGCCCACCTTTTCTGCAAATGTAATCAGTTTAGATAAGTGATTGATTAATTATAATAAAAATATTATTAGGATCGGACCCCCCGATAGGTATTTAGGTATTGGTATTTAGGTTGACAGTTTCAGTTAAGTATATAACCTAGCTAAACAGGTCTGTTGTAATACGTTGTCTTTTATATTAGGAAACTTAATCTCCAAGTTCCAACCCTGCTTCCATTGTTTTATACATTTTATAATTTTTCACTTAGAGTATTTTGTTGTTTTACTATTTTTATTTTACCGTATTGAATTTCCTGTTCACCATACGGAGGAGGAGACGTAATATGGATCCACTCCACGCCGGCGTTTGATGCGACAGACGGAAAGGTCGGTCTACACGACACATATCATATTTATATTTGTGTCATATACCTGTACTATGTTTATAAGAATATCATTTGTACCACATATTTGCCATGTATGGACCAGCATCATTAACTGTGGCTCACATCTGGCAGCCCGTGTTGCCAACATTTGCCATGCCTGTGCCAGACTCGTGTCATTTAAGTATACCATGTGGGACACATATATGCCATACATGGGCCAGCTTTGTTAGTTGTGCAACACATCTGGCATGCGACAAGTTTACAGTATTTCAAAAAATACTGCATCTGTTCCCGACCTGTACCAGACTTGTGCCACATAAAAATAACATCTGGGATACATGTATGCCATACATGGGCCAGGTTTTTAGTTGTGGTACGCATCTGACATGCCAGCAGTTTACATGTTAAGAAATTGCCATGTCTGTTCCAGACCTGTGCCAGACCTTATTTTTATAGTGAGTATTGAAGTGGAGTATGCTTTGTGTTTGGCAGTTTGACAACCCAGCTAACGTACATATAATGACGGTGAGGCTGAACGTTTGGGTGGATAAAGGGGACAATTTATAGCTTCCAGAATGATTCATTGTATACAGACAATTGGACTACATACGTATATTATGTAGGTCGTCTAACATATGCGCTAAGTGTATAAATATCTCACGATAAATTATCTCGAGAAAATACAATAATCTCGAGATAATACACCGATCTCGTATATTGTGTAGGTCGTCTAACATATGCGCTAAGTGTATACATATCTTAAGATAAATTATCTCGAGATAATACAATGATCTCGAGATAATACACTGATCTCGAGATCGTCTAATGATCTCGATATAAATTATATCAAGAAAACACAATGATCTGGAGATAATGCAAATATCTCGAGATAAATTATATGGAGATAATACAATGATCTCCAGATCATGCAATGATCTCGAGATAATGCAAAGATCTCGAGATAATTTGCATTATTTTTGTATTTGCATGTCACCTCCGGGGCTCCGTACCGATATTTAGGGTCAGTTTGTTAACAAAAGTTAAACCATCATCAGGTTCAAAGGCCAGCAGGTGCCAGTGATTACCTCCGGTTTATGTAGCGAGTCAGAGTCAATACTCCCTGATGAGACGCTGGTCCATCGCATGTATAACTCTCCAGCAAAGCTGGTACTCATCCTTACAGTATGAGTGAAGCTGGGTAAGTGGGATAACGCTTTTCTGTCCATTAACACAACACAGCGCTTGGTAAGTTAAGAATCCTGTAATAAGCCTATATGATGTTGATGATGATACATGTACGGAAACAGTATACTAATTTGTGTCGTACTATAGCAACGAATTACGTCGTACTATAGCAACGAAGGTCTCACAATGACTCTGACTGCAGGTCAGGTACTATAGCACCGAAGCTCTCATTATTTTCTTATGATAAATATTTCTCAGAGAAGAAACCCATCTGATTTCGGCGATGATATATGTATGGTCTGAGCGGGGCGTAGTACAAATCTAAATAATGGTTTGTATCATAAACTTATCATGGGATATGATAAATTCTTGAGATCTCATAAAATTAGCATGAAATTGCATTAAATTATCATGACATTTTCATAATATATAATGGTAATTTCTTATGGTTTTCATAAGATTCACATGATATTCTCATGAAGAATTACACATTTGTCATGAATGCGCATTTAACATGTATCCAATTCGTCACGATATTTCTTACCGATTTGGGGGTGAGAATACCATCAGGTGTTTTCATTATAACAAGTGATAAAGATAAATGGAAGACAGTCATGATATTATGAATATATTTCGGGACTGATATATAAACACAAATGGTTATAATGTGATATTTTAGTATTTGCTTATGTATTTCATTATTTTTAATGATTTGGGGGAATTTTCTATTTATTTTGTGTTGCATGTGATTTGTAGTGTATTGTCTATTTTTTGGGTATAGTATTGTTTGAGATGAAATGGTTTGTATATCAAATTGACACATTACATAATGAACTGAATGCAATCCATTTATAAGGAACAGTGTTACAATATATACAATATGTTTTCATATATGCGTGTTGTGTCATCGCAACTAAATATAAATATATAGGACTCACAGCCATATACTTCGAATCCCGGTATGGCAACCACAGGGCTTCCTTTAAGTCGGAAGCCAAGCATAATGCAACCGAGCTGAGCAAGCATGTTTGGGAGCTGAAGGACAGTAATATAAACTTTGAAATTACATGGATAATATTATGCCACTCCCGTCAATATACAAACATAACAAAACGATGTGAATTATGTATATCAGAAAAAAATATTATTATTTGCAACCCAAAGGCAGCGATCTTAAAAAAGCGAAATGAATTAATTAATAAATGTAGACACAGGGACAATTTTTTACTCAAGAATGTTAAGTAGACTGCATTGTTCTCATAACTGATTTTGTTGTATAATATAATAGGACCGCATTCTTAACTAAATTAAATGATCAGCAAAGGTAGTTGCCCGTATGGCATGCTTCAATAGTTAAGTACAATAGCCGATCGATGTTATCTTAATATAAAGCTCTGTAATTTTCGAAGTTGATCACCATTACTATAGTTATACACTGAATTAGAGTGCATGTCGATTATGTTATGCATGAAACAAATATGTATGTAAATTATAGTCAAAAGTATACCCGTATACATTATTTATATTTGCTCTACTCTATAATAGGTATCGAACACTCTTGATACACATTAGTAAGATATTTTCTGGATAAATATATATGTGTGTAGGAGTATATATATAGGTGGGGCCTATTTTCAGAAAAAAATATGTAGCTAAATCGTTGTGGCTATTCGCATAAAAAATTATGTAGCTAAATCGTTGTGACTATTCGCAGAAAAAAAATTATGTAGCTTAAATCGTTATGACTATTCGCAGAAAAAAATCTGTAGTATATCGTTGTGGCTATTCGCAGAAAAAAATTCTGGCTTGCAAGATGGTATTAACCAATCAGAAGAAAGTATTTGTAATAACGGATGGCTGGTGGTTGTAGAATCACCAATAACAGGCAGAAATCGTGACTAGGCATAAATTAATGCATTATCTGCCGCCCTG
>JAODAI010148417.1:0-11009 GCA_027575025.1 Scotoplanes globosa | reverse complement strand
GTATGCAATGGTATGCAATGGTATGCAATGGTATGCAATGGTATGCAATGGTATGCAATGGTATGCAATGGTATGCAGTGGTATGCAATGGTATGCAATGGTATGTAATGGTATGTAATGGTATGCAATGGTATGCAATGGTATGCAATGGTATGCAATGGTATGTAATGGTATGTAATGGTATGTAATGGTATGTAATGGAAAGATAAGTTTTGTGGGCTAGTAGACTGCATATAGGTATACTGCCATCCAATGACAATCCAATGACAAAAAGAAGCAAGTGACTTAACGTTGATTATGAGAAAATCAACAAAACACATTAATGGCTCTCTATCTTTGAACTACCAGTACTGTCAGAGTTTAGGTGTGAATTTAAAGCATTCCTAGTTGGTATGGTTACATTGTTCAATCCATTGTTCTAACATGGATATAAAAAAATATATAAAACTGTCTCAGGATACTTTTGAAACCTTGATATATATCATTTGTTTTCTTTTGTCATTGTAATTTCAACTACTCCATGGTTTTCACTTACTTCATTTGTCAATGCAAATTTGTGTGTACATGCACTTACTTCCTTCTCTCGTTGCAAAACATTAAGAAATAATGGTATTTTCCAACAACATGAGGCCAGAGTCCTGTATGAAATGCATCTGATGTGAATAGACCAGAGATTGCACTTTATATATGTTACAAATGAGGCATCGGTGAACTCAAATCCAAAATAATGTTGGTTGTAATACCAATGTGGATATGATACTAAATATGAATTTTTATTGCATATATAATCAGTAATGATACCATTTATTGATTGGGTTTCCTGGCCCTTTTCAACGCAGAGGTTATATGAGCCACCCAAAGCTTCTGATATACCAGGTTAAATGTTGTTTCCCAAAGTCTTTGGTGTATCGTATTATTAGCTATCAATAATACGGAATCAACATCTCTAAAACTTAAAAAACAGTAAGATAAGTTAATTTATTATCTGATTAACTTTCATGTCCCTTTTCTACGCAGAGGTTATATGAGCCACCCAAAGCCTTTGATATACCAGTTAGAGCCACTGGGATATAATCGCTCAACTTTTAAATCCAAAAGGAATATGAATGATTTCTCTATATTCCTACACTGGGCTGATATACTAAAATCATTGAAGATTAATGAAATTATAGATTACCATCAAATCATATTAATGAAATGATAGATTACTATCAAATCATAATAATGAAATTTTAGATTACTATCAAATCATATTAATGAAATTATAGATTACAAATCAAATCATATTAATGAAATTATAGATATAGATTACTATCAAATCATATTAATGAAATTATAGATTACTATCAAATCATATTAATGAAATTATAGATTACTATCAAATCATATTAATGAAATTATAGATATAGATTACTATCAAATCATATTAATGAAATTATAGATTACTATCATATCATATTAATGAAATTATAGATTACTATCAAATCATATGATTGAGTATGTTTCCTGGGTCCCATTTCACGAAACTTACGAACATTCGTATGTGGGACTTACAAAGAATAATAGTGCGTAACTTTGAAATAGTTTACAAAGACTTGTAAGTTCTATGTCACAAAGCCGTTTTACAAGAATTTGTTCTTAACTTTACTTGAAATCGTTTGTAAATTTACGTCTGATTGTGAGTATGCGTAAGTTAATGTTCGTACTGACTAATTTAACTGAAACACAAGTTTCAAAGATGGCGCTATAAATGGCAATGCTAAAATTAACATTAAATATAGTCACGCAATTGATATCTCAACTCCTGTCAATATTGGAGAAGACTGGTCGGAGTAAACGGTCGGAAACAGTCCGAGTATTTCATAATTGCAGAAACAAAATAATACTCACATTCGCAAGTTAATAGGCAACTTACAAACTTTTAAATCGTTCTGAAATTAAAATGTGTAAGATACATAGTTTAATCGTTCCGAAGTTTATAAGAACAACCATTCTTCTTAAATACTTACGAAAATTAAACTTTCAAAGATTTGAAAATAATCTTTGTGACATAGGACCCTGGTATTTTCAATACATATATGCTACATGAGTCACCCAAAGCGTTTGATACACCAGTTAATAGAGCCATTGGAATATAATCATCATCACTCCGTAATCAAATTCCTGACTTTGTGATCACAAGTCCAACACTCTATCAACTGAGTAAATCGGTCAGATGAATCATGAATTTACAAATGTATAAATGAATGGATGTTCTGACCCTTTTCAACGCAGTGGTTACATGAGCCACCCAAAGCCTTTGATATATCAGTTAGAGCCACTGGAATATATACATCATCACTTCGGATTTGAACTCCTGACCTTACGATCATATGTCTAACGCTCAAGGTTAGGCTTACTACGGAATTATTGCAAACTATACTGAATGGATTCAACATTCACAATTTTACAACACATATCTTCTAAAAAATTGTCCCTGGAAATAATACATGTTTGGACAAAATTTTATTTTTTCATATTATAGTGCAGCTTTATTATTACATGATTGGATTTATATAAAACTAGTATATTTATTCATAACACAAAACTTGTTTTAGAAGTTTCATTAACCCCAAATATGCACAAATTGTATTTTAAGGACCTTGAAGTGAAGAATTAAAAATAACAAAACATCACTTTCCCAAAAATTAGACTTCACTCTACTTTTGTGGTGGATGGTCATATATAATCAAAGACAGTGTGAGACTGTACTATTTTATAATTTCATTCTTAAAAGAAGATGACTCATTTGGCTGTTAAATGTTCTCTAAGATCCTTGAACAATACACACATATTAACTATCATAATATTTACAAGATATTGCTTGGTATGTTATAAAATATTCTATGTACAATTATACAAAAGTTGAATTCATCAAACTTAATATTACGGTGGAATAGTTTCTTTATGTTATTAAATGAATCCATACTTCATACGTCCAATATACTTAAATATGACTTAAGCATGCTATTACAAACTAAATGTTGTAATAACTTGAATAAAAATCGATCTCGATTATTAGAATGTTCATGAAAGATGGATACGTTTATTGAGATAAACTGTGAGATATCGGATAGGAATACTGAGTAATGGTGTCATCACTACTCCACAGTGCAGTACATCTGAACTTAGTAATACTTGCCTTATTAAGGGCAGGTAAAACACAGATGTGATCGATGGCGATATCATGCATTGAGTAAACATATATTCTACAGTTTACAAGTTTTAAGCACCAAACTGGAAATATAATGAGAATGTTTATTATTATATGGTGGAGACAACCAGTCTTTGTGACTATATATTAATAAACTCTGTAGTAATTGCACTTGTCAATTTTAATCCCCCCCCCCAACCAGGGCATAGCTGCGACTGTACGGGGATGTTATTTTCACAATTGTAATATGGGCGTTTCTTCCCCGGCTACATTCGTGAACAGTCCCGGCAGGACGGGGCATTATTTTTCTGGGCATCCCCGCCGTATCCCGGCTAAGTCCCGGCTAAATCCACGCTATATTGCTATTACATATGGTGCAAGTCCCGGGGTCACAACCAGGCCCAATATTCACTGCGCACATCCCTGTTACACTGGCGTTACATTCCCGGTATAGCCGGGATACAGAAATGTGAACATTCCTGGCTAAACGGTAGTGCATTACTAGTCTACTGGGCACTACTCTGTAACACAGATACAATTTACACATGTTGAGATGACACAAAGATTGGATGAAAACACTCTCCACGTTGTACCATAATATAGGTTTAGCCAGCCTATAATTGTGAGACAATGTCGCTTAAAGATATAATGTTGCTCAAATTATGAAACCGCCTTTCTGCACACTTATTATACATTTTCTAAGATTTGTGACAAGAAAATTGGGCCTCCAAATCAAGTTCATTGTCTCCTTTCTAGTATGTAGGCCTTGTGATAGTCTGGCTATTGCCGCTATGTCAATATCATTTAATGATCTAGCACTATTATTGAACATAAAAAATCAACACGTACCTTCCATTGTGCTGCCCTGGCGCTGTGGAACAGCTTACCAATCAAGATCAGGACCTCTACATCCATCTTTTCTGTCAAGTCGTCACTTCAGACATTTTATTTTAAAGTTTATTTTGTATAATTGTTTGTTCTGTACAGCGCTTAGAGCTTTGGGGATTTGCGCTTTATAAGTATCGGTGTAATGATAATAATAAAGTACTGATGTGGTGGTTCTGAAATGGTAATGTCACATTGGCTAAATTGCATTGATAAACCCTAGACACTGACTATTGATGCCTGTAACTACAGTCAAAGGATATTTATCATCAAAGTTGGCTAGTTAAAACCCTAGACGCTGGCTGTCGAAGCTTCTAACTACAGTCAAAGGATATTTATCATCAAAATGGGCTGGTTAAAACCCTAGACACTGGTTATTGATGCTTCTTACAACAGTCAAAGGATATTTATCATCAAAATGGGCTGATTAAAACCCTAGACACTGGCTAGTGATGCCTGTAACTACAGTCAAAGGATATTTATCATAAAAAAATGGGCTGGTTAAAACCCTAGACACTAGCTAGTGATGCTTCTGACCACAGTCAAAGGATATTTATCATCAAAATGGGCTGGCTAAAACCTTAGACACATGCTATTGAAGCTTCTAGCTACAGTCAAAGGATATTTATCCTCAAACACATAATTTATATCTTTTGAATTGATTTAGTTGTGTCTATGTGGGAGATCTTTAAAGTTTAGACATCTCTTAGGTTCACTTGTTAAATGATCCAGTCTGGTCAGTGTGGAGGCACATGTCTATTAAATTCAGAAGCTTGCTCGACACCATACTTATTCACTTGATTGCAATCACGACCCCTGGAAACCCTGGAATAGCGGGGAACTACTAGCAAGAAATTAGGCTACATGACTTGTAACCCAAACTGACCAATGTGGTGGTTACCTTTCTAGGTGAGACGTTTGATACATTGAATGGACTGGAGACTAGTTTCATCCATGTGATACCTCTTTAAAGACTGGACATTCACCATCTTGCTACACAACTTGATTGCCAATCATGTCCATGTGCCACCTCTTTAAAGTCTAGTCTAGAATTAATTTGTTACACAACTTCAAGGTTAACGTCATTGAGTCACTTACTATTGGTAATCAAAATTTGTGACTGGAGTCATTTCAAATTCTGACTTGAATTGATCCCAAGTCATTTAGTTTGACTAAATAAAAAAAATGTTGCGAGTCAAGTTATTTTAGTCCGAGACTTGAGTCATTATAATGCTGCTTGATACCAACGCAATATCTCTGAACTCATATTGTCGATACTCACAGCTTTGATTTTGACTTGACATCAGTCCCATCAAGGCGGTATCTCTGCATTCCAATTCTATATGAGAGGCACCATGGCAGATCTGGTGTAATGTCGGTCCTTGGGTCATGTTGAGTTATTAGTGAAAAAAGAAAGAGAATACCACTAACTTTATTCTAATACCCAAATTCAAGAAAATATATTTTTTATAAGTTACTGAATCTTATCAATGAATATGGTCATAGTCGATTGCACAATTGATCTATTTTGCCCTATCTGAAAACGCTGAATGCGGACATAATACCCGAGATACCATCCGTCCCATCAAGGCAGTATATCTGCATTCCTATTCTAGATACTTGCAGCTTTTAACTTGATACCATCAGTCACATCAAGGCAGTAGTATCTCTGCATTCTTATTCTCAATACTCGCAGCTTTTAACTTGATACTACTAGTATAATTAAGGCAGTATATTTGCATTCCTATTCTCAATACTCACAGCTTTTAACTTGATACCACAAGTCCAATTAAGGCGTATCTCTGCATTCCTACTCTTGGTACACATAGCTTTTAACTTGACGCAAGTCTAACTAAGCCAGTATATCTGCATTCCTATTCTAGATCCTTGCAGCTTTTAACTTGATACCACCAGTCCCATCAAGGCAGTATATCTGCATTCATATTCTAGATACTTGCAGCTTGTAACTTGATACCATCAGTCACATCAAGGCAGTATATCTGCATTCATATTCTAGATACTTGCAGCTTTTAACTTGATACCAGTCCCATCAAGGCAGTACAGTATATCTGCATTCCTATTCTAGATACTTGCAGCTTTTAACTTGATACCATTCGTCCCATAAAGCCAGTATATCTGCATTCCTATTCTAGATACTTGCAGCTTTTAACTTGATACCAGTCCCATCAAGGCAGTATATCTGCATTCCTATTATAGATACTTGCAGCTTTTAACTTGATACCAGTCCCATCAAGGCAGTATCTCTGCATTCCTATTCTAGATACTTGCAGCTTTTAACTTGATACCATCCGTCCCATCAAGGCAGTATATTTTCAAACATATTCTCGACACACGCAGCTTTTGGTGCATTCCTCTTTCCGGTGAATATCATCTCATATCCTGGCATGTGATTGGCCGAGCACTTACTACATATGAAACCAAATATACGATCATCACGTGCACCGCCCTAAAGTAAAGGACATGAAAAGGATAGTTTAGTGTAACAAGAAATATACAAAAGTCATGTTGGTTTCTGTCTTTAATTTGACGACCAGGTATAATAATAAATATGACAATTATAACATTAGGACTAGTAAGTTATCGAACATGCTTGATCTTGCAATAAACTACTCAGAAATGATGTGCGCTACAGCAGAGTAATAAATGTTAGCCACAACCCACTAATTAACAAGCTCGGAATCACCGCCATTATCACTCAATCCGACGCAGTTACTAGGATACCATGTTTACGAGCCAATTCATGAGGTTTTTGCAATATGTACCTTATCACTATCTGTAAGTCTCTTCTTTCACCATAGTACATCACTGTGCCAACAATTATAAACTAAAATGGACGTACAGTTCCTTAGACTCTGTCTTTAGAGGTCTTTAGAGGCACTTTCTTGATATTTACGAAGCCCCACCCACTCATTAACATGCATGGGATCACCGCCGAAAACAGAATGCTTCTTCCCTAGGCTACAGACTATCACTTTGCCCAATATGAACTTGATCCGATATACGGTCACTGAGATAACGTGTTCACAAGGAATTTCTTGACATTTTTGCAGTAAGCTCCGCCCACTAATTAATATGCATGAAATCACCACCACTAAAAATCAACAGGCTTCATCCCTGGGCCACAGCGTATCACCGTGCCTAATAATGTCAATTTGATCCAACATACGGTTACTGATATATAACGTGCAATGTGTTCATGAATAATATATTGATATTTTTGCAATAAGTACTATCCACTAATTACTATGAGTGGGATCTTCCCTGGGCTACTGTGCCCCACTGTGCTCAATATCATTTCCATCCGATTCAATAATTTTCAGATTTCATACCCACCTCCCCTGTAATAACAAACATTTCTACCCTTGTTTAGTCCAAACCCTTATCACTCTTCATCCGTCTCAGAGCCCAATCTACTTAAAATTCAGAGATTTCATCCACCTAAACCTTACCCCTCAATGCGCTAGGCAGGTCCAGAACGGCACCTCCTCCCCGATTGTACAGCTCTCTGTAGTACTTCTCTAACACCGCAATTACCTCATCCTTGTCAGTGACCAACATTCCATCCGGATCCTTAATCACTCTGCCTTCCTTAACATATATGCCCTCTTCCATCCTGTCCCGTGCCATCTTCAAGATAATTTTCCTATCCCCATCATTATCTAGCTTCTTATAAATTTTATCTACCATATCACATCCAGCCTTTTCTACAGCCCTCCTAGCTGCCCTCTTTTTCTTCCCATAAAGGTGACGTAACGCTAAATCCAGTTGTATCCCCCTATCCCCGATCTCTTCCAGTGTATTCCAAACCACCCTTTTCTCATCCACCGCCCTCTCCACGTCCTTCGTTCAACATGTCTCTGACTTTAATTCCACGACACACCCCCCACTTGCCCAAAGTCTTACCACAAATTGTCTCTTCTGCCCCACCCATAAAAGCTAATCTAAAGATCCCCAACTCTTCCTCTACCCCACCCACCTGCTCCTGTGGCTCCGCAAAATCCAATCCTCATACTCATCAGCCACCTGACTGACCCATACATAACCACTATTTTATAACTTTTTGCCCCACTTCCCTCTTTGCGTTATGCTTCTGTAACCGTAGTACAAATATAAGAGGTTTATGATGCGTGGTAACAGGCTCCCCTGCTAAAACCTTAAATCAATAACTCTCCACAATTTCCCCTTCCTAACCACTAACAAGTCCACCTCCGTTTTGTGCATCTCACTCCTGTATGATAATTTGTGACTGGCTCTCTTTTCGAGAAGGAACAACTCTACCAGCTCGCTTCCCTTCCTATTCATCGTACCCCATCCCAAATTCCCTACACACTCCTCTTCACCAATCCCTCTTGCCCCAACATGTGCGTTAAAGTCCCCAGCAACACACAACATGATACCCATGATATTGACAACAATCTTCGATACTGTTGTGATCTAACGCAAGTGATTAATCTTAGTTAAGACTTTCTGTTATATATATGTCATGTATGTGAAATATCAATGGTAAAGGAAATCGTTTCCCTGTACAGTCGATATATTTGCTATTATGATATATTTCCCGCTAGCATAGTATTAGCGTTATATATATATATATATATATATACATAGTTGAAAATCAGTTCCAAGTATGCTGAAAATATAAAACCGAAAGGCGAACAATAGCTTCACATTTCTGAACAAAGCTATTGTTAAAATTTCTATATTATATAGCCTATGTATATGTGTGACCTGCTCTGACATAATGAGTCGGAAGTTTATAAAATAAAAAAGTGAGATAGTGTTATATTCAATTATTACATGCAATTACCTTTCATTTGGTATATAACATGTATCTATATCATGTGTATATCTACCTTTAAATATGTTTGAGAGTAACGTGCTGGGAATATAATATTTATAGAGAAATCCTTAAAACGTGTTGTTGTTGTTGGTGTTTACGTGTGATTTGCATTAGGCTACGTTCTACCACGCGCGTTAACGCGTGCGTACCTGTACATATTTTCACTTGTAACCCAACACATCTGTTTGTGACTTCCGACTCATTATGTCAGAGCAGGTCACATATGTGATGCTCCATAGCAGATCGGGTATTATGTTGGTCCTTGGACATATTGAGATCTTAGTGTAAACTGAAAGATGACGCCATTAGCTTTATTTTGATACGAAATCAAGAAAATATCAATTTTGCAAGTTACTGATTTGTTTATCACATTGCTTTTAAGCCATTGCACAAATGATATATGTAGGAGGAAAACCTCTTGTATCTCAAAATCGATAATGCCGACATAATACCCGATATGCCGTGGCGCATCACATATACGAGTTATCCACATGTATAAAAAAGTTGATATAAAGCTACGCATACCATTTTAGTTACCAATGCTTTGATAATTGTGACCCGTTGTTGTTCGACAATGGATTGTTCACACTCTAGGCACAGTCTGTCTTCTTGACCCCGATACTGCTCCAGAAAGAGTCTTCTGCATATCGGATATGTCAGCTTGTCCTGTTTGAAGAAGTAGAGATAGCAGATGAAATGGCACATCACAGTATTAATCAGTGAAAGAAAAAACTGCAGTTGGGTGACTATTGTTGGTGAATAAACAGTCGATTGATTGATAGATTAATTAGGTTTCCTGGCCCTTTTCAATGCAGAGGTTATATGAGCCACCCACAGTCTGTGATATACCGGTTAGAGCCACTGGAATATAAGCATCATAATTCCGTATTCTAACCCCTGACCTTCTGATCACAATTCCAATGCTCTATCAACTGAAGACTCTAAATTTTGTCAAATATGGGCGAGGCAGAGCCAAGTCCCGTTATATGACAAAAGTTATTGTCTCGACGGTCTATGATTAACAGTATTCATTCAACTTTAAGATAATTTTGCATGACATTGATTAAAAAGTTAGACTTTCTCGACTACACAGTAGGTGACGTATCAGTGGAAGTAGCTTTAGAGTGTCTCTCTCTCAGATGATAAGAAATAAGTGAATAAAATACTGCTCAAATAACCAACAAGATAGTAAGAAAACAACATACATAACAATATGCTTTTAAATTAAGATAAAATATCATGATGAAACGGTGCAGTGTTTAACAAATTTTCTTGTGGTACATCAGACCACAGATTTAATTTTTGGTAGTGCAAACTATTAGATTACAATATCCAACTTTATAAATTACTCCAGCTTACCCCAGTCTTCTCCAGGAACTGCATCATGTCTGTATTGACTAACAGGCTCTTCTTGGCTCTGGTAACTGCTACATATATTAGATTCTTCTCATCTTCTGGTATGTCGGCATCACTGTGGACTGCATTAAAGGAAACAGATCACAACAATAGACATCTATTATACATATGTGACACACCATGAAAATTAAGCTATTATGTCGACAATTGACAATATTGTTAATTTAATCGGATATTAAAAAAAGAGGGGTTTGTTATTGAGAGCGGAAGTCTCCATTTTCAGGTAAAATTTAAAAGACATCAAACATTAATTGCAATGATGTGGTCATGAATTTCCAACTTCAATAATAATGTATATTATAAAATTATTATTGATCAAAATTTAAAACTTTTTTCTAAATAACATAGGCAGATTTATGCACATTAATGTGATATTTTTTCACAAAAGTTACAAATTACACTATTTCAGCCATTTCCCCAAAAAAATGTTAATGATCTAATCAATGCATTGGGATGCAAACAAGTTGAAAATGGTTAAACGATAAAAATAATGTTTTGACAAAATTTACATAAATTTGATGTTTTTTTAACTGCTATGACAAAATGAGTCGGAAGTCGCAGATAGAGATAGTGAGTTAGGTGCAAATACGTATACGTGAGTCGGATGTCGCAGATAGAGATAGTGAGTTACAGGTGCAAATACGTATACGTGAG
>JAODAI010148306.1:0-11010 GCA_027575025.1 Scotoplanes globosa | reverse complement strand
TAAATACGTGCAATTGGTGACAAGGTTACCTTGGGCCCTTCCAGCGGTTGGTATCTCCACTCCCCAGCATGTGTGACCTCATTTAGGTCTATAATGAATTCACCGATGGACTTGTCCTCCTGCTGCTGGGTGCCACATACTTGTATGCTCACTAGATTAACGCAGCATTGTCCGTCGGTACTTCTATCATCTGTAATAATAGGTGCATGCAATACGTATTTAGACCCACTATTTGACGGATGGGTATACAAGTATCATCATCATCATCATCATTGGTCCAGTTTTGATCCGGTTTTTTCCCCGAGTTTTCGGAGGTGGCCGGACTCACCTAACTCTTGCAGCAATCGCCCTCATACCATCCAATTGCTGCCAAGTATATGTTATGTTATATACATATGCTATATACAGAAAGGTGTCGTGATGCAATTTTAGTGCTGCGGTTTAGTGATCCAGGGATTACCGGTTCGAAGACGTGTGGACCCTTCTGTCATTCGCTCTGTGTCCCTGAGCAAGATACTTAATCTTGATTGCTTCTCTCTACCCAGATGTGGTTACATATCGAGGTGAATCTATATCACGGGCTCTGCAAATAGCTGCTGCCATTGACCTACAATGTGGGTTCTACGACTTCACCAATGACTGGGGAAATGTAAAGCGCTTTGTAACTACGGTAGAAAAAGGCGCTATATAAATGACACGACATTTATATTTTACATTTTTAGATGGGGCTCCTTGGCCTTGGTCGGCAGTCCATCCAGGAGAAGGAAAATTATGATGTAACACCGCACATAGGTCAGCCAAGACAGCGCTATTGTGGGTATTTATTCTACAGGAGAAAACTCTGATATAACACCGTACCTATCGTCTCGGCCGCAACGCCGTGTGGCTATATGTCTCGATGGATGGGGTTTGTTAGCCTGAGTGATGACCCATATAGGAGAAGGAAAACTCCGATATAAAACCGCACATAGGTCAGCCAGGGCAGCGCTGTTGCGGCTATTTGTTCCACACTTTCATGATGATATTAACCGACGATTGCGATTTGGCTACCGTATCTGGGGTACCCGACGCGCTGCCCTGTCCGGGCAGCGGCGAGAAATTATCGAAATCCTGGGGAATAGATCCACCGACATCTGAGATGTGAAGTCCGGCTGGCTAGTCTCAATGTAGGTACTATGGGAGAGAAGAGATTAGAAGTGGTGGAGATGATGGTTAGACGGAGGTTGGAGATTCTTTGTGTACATGAGGCGAAGTGGAAGGGGGATAGAGCGATGAGGTTACCGGGCGGGAGTCAAATTGTTTCAAGCAGAGGGGTGGGAAGAGGAATGGGTGGGTATTATAGTTTCAACAGGGGAGTGAGTGTAATGAAGTGGTGAGGGTGGAAAGGTGGGAAGGGATAATTATTATGACGTGGGTTATACCTAGTAATTAACTAGTGTTTAATTATGCCTGTATATGGCCCCGAAACAGGGAGGGTGGAAGCCGATAAGATTGCCTTTAGAGGTGCGCTGGAGAGGATGGTGAGTCAGGTTGAGGAGGGCACCATGTTATGCATAGCAAGGGACTTTAATGCCCATGTTGGAGTCAGGGGGATTGGTGAAGAGAAATGTGTAGATAATGTTGAATGGGATACGAAGAACAGGGAGGGCAGCGAGTCAATAGAGCTTTACCTCCGAAATGGCATCGCGGTAGCCGGTTCTTTCTTCAAAAAGAGAGCCAGTCACAAAATATCACATAGGAGTGGATTGCACAAAGCGGAGGTGGATTTTCTGGTAGTTAAGAGGTGGCAATTGTGCAGAGGTAAAGACTGTAATATTTTAGCCGGGAGCATGTTACCACGCAGCATAAACCTCTCGTTTTGTATTGCAGCTACAGAAGCGTGATGTAGTGAGGGAAGTGGGCTAAAAAGTGATTAAATGGTGGTTATTGTCATATGGTAATACCCCCACCCCTCTCTCTAGTGTTACATTACTGGTATACTTTATAAAGTCATGTTATCTAATTACTATAGCACATGTGGCTAACACCTTGTGAGTGGCTAACACCTTGTGAGGTTTATCCTTTGATGATTATGTTATATACCTTTGATGTGAGGAAAGTGTTATTATTCAATATCCTTTCCCCAGCTGGATATGTGATGACAAAAAGGTGTCACAGCCATACAGCCATGCAGTATTAATTTACCAATTAAAGCTCCATGGTGCCACCACATCTGACCCTCCAATTGACCATAGGAGGTTGTCATTTAATACCTTCGACCATCTGTTATTGTTCACATACATGTTACTGTATTATACTTTTGAGATGTCTTGATGAGTTGGCTTTGAGATTTAGTAGCGACAAGTCATGTCGCTATCTAGAGATATTAATTGACCATCATCGTCATTATACTATATTGCTATCCTCATCATGTGAAGGGGATATACATTCATCCCGATCGGAGACACTCTTGTTTCACCGTGTATTTATTTTTAAGACAATAATTCACTTTATAACTATGTATCTGCATATTTGAAGATAAGCGACTCGAAAGACGAACCCAAACACAACATTATGTAAGGGCAGATGGCAGACGTATATAATGATAGGGTGGCGCATAGCTTTGTGGAGCTACATGAGCAGGTATGTGGGGTAGAGGAAGAGTGGCGACTATTTAAGGTTGCCTTTGTGGGTGGGGAACAGAAACTATGTGGAAGGAACTCGGGCAAGGGGGGGAGGGGGTTCGTGGAAGAAAAGCCACATGTGGTGGACGAAGGATGTATATCATTAAGGCGGTGGGTGAGAAGTGTTTTAGAGGAATCAGCCAAATTAACTGGTGGAACATCAGTATATACATGAAATAGTCCTACATCATTATTAAAAATAATTTTCACCCAACCTGCATTTATGTGATAATCGTTACTTTCATAAGATTAAATGAAAGTAAAATACAGGCCACGCCCCTCAACTAGAAAAATGTCTAAAACAACTCGTTTAAAAAAAATAATTTCTTGTTAGTTGCTTTAATTCGCTGTGTAACAATTTTTTGCTAAGCCACTGGACTAAAAGAGCCAATCTGAACATTGTTATTTGACCTGGTTAAATCTAATTCAGCTCATAACTAGGTTGGTTAAAGAGCCATTTTCGCAGTGAGCCCCAGGTTCAAATCCCAGTGTGCTGATATATTTGCAGTATCATTTTTTTCTACTGAATAAGCGAGTTCGACATTCAAACTTGCGGTTCACATTTACGTCATTTCAGGCGACCTTTTAGCTTCGGCTTTCAAAACTCCAGTTGGTGAAGTGTACACTGACAAGTACATGACCAAATTTACATAGCGCTGATATTTCAGCACTCATCCTCAGGACCGTGTTTTTACAAATGGTGAAACATGTATCACAATTCTCCCATCCTTCGTGACAATGCATAGACATTTCCCGATCAATTCCCAGAGTTTAAGTTGTTTTGGGGACTTGTCAAAGATGTCCGTTTTGTTCTCTAAATATTTTTGTCTTCATCTCAGCCGCTATGTTAGTGCTCGTCCTGTATGTGTCGCTTCTGTTTTTTTAAAACGGACGCATCAACGTACACAAAAGTGCTGCACATTCTGAAATCTGATCATGATCGACTCAAAAAAGGTGAATATCGAACTCGCTTATTACCACGGATTCCTTCCATATTAAATAGCAGTCTACAACCTTTAACTACTGGTTATTGAAGTCATGAGTAGACCTAATTCTTGGTCAATATGGCGTCCGGTATGGGACAGTTAATATTAAATCTGATCATCATCGACTCAAAAAAGCTGAATATCGAACTCGCTTATTACCACGGACTCCTTCCATATTATTATAGCAGTCTACAACCTTTAACTACTGGTTATTGAAGTCATGAGTAGACCTAATTCTTCGTCAATATGGCGTCCGGTATGGGACAGTTAATATTCTGCAACAGACAGTCAGTTAGTTTGGATGGAATTAAACTGATCCAACTGATACAGGGCGCATACCACGCAGCGCAGTTTGCAGTGGAAAAAGGTCCACCTTTTAGGACGAGCAATGCACATGTACGCGTGTGTATGCGGTTGATGTTCCATCGTGTTGACGCACAACAATAAGTAGTTTCAGCGCGTAAGCCACTAATATCTCTGGATACTAGTGTGGCGAGAGCAAGCATGTACGCGCACGCGCATTTGTAGTAAAGCTTTGCATATATATCTGTACATGTCATTTAGGATCATACAACAATGTCCTTAACATTTAACCATTTTATAGAGTTTGAGATATAATGGGAAGAAACTAGTTGGATCAATATTGTTGGATCACAAGCCGTCTTAAATCCGCCTCGCCCATTATTTAAACAATTTAGAGTTTCAACGGATAATTCACCAACCATAGTCACCCAAATACAATTTATTCCTTAAATATATATATATATATATCGACATACAATACTATACTCTTTATAACAATGTAGAAGCGATACAGACAGTCATCATCCAAGGAACAAAGGGGGTTTCAAGTTAACAATCATTTATTACTTTCTGCTGTACATCATAATGAATTCCAAGCACCATTATTATTACTATTATATTACCAATATTAAGATTGTATTATAATTATTGTTAAAACATGATTAATATTTCAGTATTATATATGATTATAAAAATACTGGCTAGCCAGGCGATAGATTACAGATAAATTACATGTAGAGGAAGCATGTAAATCATTATCATCATGGGTACATAAAACATTGAAACATACTTAATAATCAAGTAAAATCATTTGTACATCTTTGCTAAGAGAGAGAGAGAGAGGGATAATTTCTTGATGGCACATCAACATCGAGATATGTTAATTATATTCATTAAAGTCCCATTCAGGGTTAACGATACAAACAGATAAAAGGAATTACCACCCACGAAACTCCCTACTCTTTGCGAAAAGATGGCCACACTAGAATAACCCTGCCCCGGGTCCGCCATTTAACGTCCTCATCCGATGAACGTCCCTCACTAGGTTTATTTACCCTATGAACCGACAGAGCCACTCAATTCACAGCTTTTGATACTAACAAATGTTGAGGTAGAAATTAAATTGAGTTCAATATTGTCAATAGTCCTTAAATCTTGCAAATGTCAAAGGGAATTTAAAATACTGTGCAATAGAAGATCGATTGACTAGGCTCCCAGGCCCTTTTCAACAAAGAGTGTATATGAATCTATGAATGAATAGGTTTCCTGTCCCTTTTAATAAGAGCCACCAAAAGCCTTTGGTATACTAGTTAGTGCCACTGGAATCAGCCGCCAAAAGCGTTTGATATACCAGTTAGGAACACTGGAATATAATCAACACCATCACTTCGTATTCAGACATTTGTAATTACTGATTGAATCCAAACTACTTATTTTTTATACTATGAACTCATCATCATCATGAACTATATCTATAAATTTATTTATATGTTTGACATGTAACTATCTGTTAAAATATTGGACTGTAACAACTATTTATAGCAACAAATTTAATTTAAAGCCACCCAAACATTCCTAATACCAGGGTTACTGAAATAAAATAGTATCTTGTCTATAAATAAAACTTCCTATAATTAGTGGAAATTAATATTAATACTGTCGCCCCCCAAAAAATAAAAATTGCCTGGAACACCAATATACCGTCAAAGAGTTGAGTGGGAATCTTTTTTGTTAAAATTATTTACATCTATAAGAAAAAATCCTGTACATTCTACTACATGTCAATTAATTTAGATTTGATTGACTGGTTGATTAAAATTCCTGGTCCTTTTCAACGCAGAGGTTATATGAGCCTCCGATAGACCAGTTAAAGCCACTGGAATAAATTCACCATCACTTCGTGTCTAAACTCCTGACCTTGCGGTCACTGACCCTAAATTGTGACAGAGAGAACAAGAATCCATATGCCGTGTTTCTGTGCATATGTGCGTCTGTAAGTTCCAACTCCCGACCTTGCGGTCACAGGCCTCAAACACTCTTTTTGGAGTTCTTGTGACCGAGAGAACAAGAATCCATATGCCGTGGTTCTGTGCGTATGTGCGTATGTAAGTTCCAACTCCCGACCTTGCGGTCACAGGCCTCAAACACTCTTTTTGGAGTTCTTGTGACAGAGAGAACAAGAATCCATATGCCGTGGTTCTGTGCGTATGTGCGTATGTGCGTTCCAACTCCCGACCGTGCGGTCACAGGCCCCAAACCCTCATGGATTGATTGATTGATTGTACACAAGATTAGTTGGTGTCCGGTTATTATGATTTGCAATGAATTCAACAGGTCAATATGACCATTATTTCGTTCCTAATCCCCAAAGTATCTGTTGTTCTGAGTTTCGTGGCCAGCATACCGGTAACTAAATAACTCTGTACCGCACAATGGCGCATATTGATGTCCCAATCCAATGAATGAATGAATTAATAGGTTTTCTGTCCTTTTTCAACGCAGTGGTTATATAAGCCACCCAAAGCCTTTGATATACCAGTTAGAGCTACTGGAATATAATCATCATCACTCCGGATTCGAAACCCTGACCTTGTGATCAATTGATTCGAAGTAGTGACATTGCGATCATAAGTCCAACGCTCTATCAACTGAGCTAACTGATCAGACAACCCAAATACTTACATGAGCTGAAAAAACATATCTGGCTGTCCCAAGGTCCTGCTCCAGTTTTGGTGACCCGATCATTTGCAGTAGCGGTGGCTACGAATTGGAACAAACTCCCCCAAATATTTGTAATTAAACTGTCTTCATCTACGTCCCGTTTAAAATACCATTTCTTCATAATTACTTATTACTAAGTCGCTTAACCTATGTCTGTACTGCGCCTCTGAACAGTTTCCTAGATGGATGGCGCATATTAAACACCGTATTATTACATGCAGCGAGCCGGAGAAGGAGGTTGTTGCAAACATGGATTATCGTCGGGTGCAGGAGATTATAAAAGCCAGTATAAAATGGTAAAAGGGAAATGCTAAATAAAGGCGCTATATATTGATGGATCGTGTGGTTATAACACTCGTTTGTAACCTTGCGGCTTAATAGCGCAGTCCACAGAAAAAAATCCTTGTCGAGGATCACTGGATTGTTGATAATGCTCCAATCATATACGCTGAACATCAAGCGAGAAGGCAACATGCACCATTATTAGAGTCTTTGATAGGACTCAACGACCTGTGGTCCCGAACACTCTACAATTGGGAAGCTGCAAACGACGGCACACACCAGAAACTTACATTGCTGAGTCTCGCCATCAGCTGCACCCTAATTAAATACAAAAGCAGAGATCATGATTTATATAGGGAAGGCATTGATGTGTCTACAATTACAATACAGAGTCCACAATTTTTACAGGGAAGGCATTGATTGTTAGGTCAATAAATATAGAGTCCACGATTTATGTTGGGAAGGCATTGTTATGGTCTACAAGTCCACGGGTAGCATATATTTCTTTGGTGGTGTTTTGGCACAAGATAATCACAAACTTATGTCACAATATGCTCTACACTCAAATGCTCTATACTCATAACTCGGCATCCAGGTACTACTAATTGGAGCCAAACCATTTTTATAAAGTTTTTGACCTTTCTGCTCGTCTCGACTCAGAAGTAGATAAATCATATAGCTGCCTAAAATGATTGACGGATTATGTTTCGTGGTCCTTTTCAACTCAAATAAGTAACGCGCGACCCAAAGCCTTTGATACACCATCCAGAGACACTGGAATATAATGAGAAATGACACGAGGCCGATTCCATCAACTTTCAAACAAGCTAACTGGTTTTACACATATCTCATGCACCATTTGGTTATGTTGAGATATCAGTATAAAAAAGAAAGGGCGAGACCATTAGCTTGATTTAGATAACTACCCAAATCAAGAAAATATTAATTATCTAAGATACTCAATTTTTGAAATGGAGTGGATCGTATTCCATTGGACATGCGATATATTTTGGAGGGAAACCTCTCCCATCTCTCAAAACGGAGAATATCAACATAACACCCAAACTGTCATGGTGCATCACATATGTAATAATCATTGTCAGTTTATTGTTACGGACGAAGTAATCAACATGAATCCCCTGTGCATCTAATGTCAGAATTAAGTTACACTAAGGTTAGCTGGCTGGCCGTGCATCTGCTGGATAAACAAGACGGCCAAAATTGAATACGATGGCAAAATGATGGCTTCATCTGTTAACAGTGCCATCATGTGTGCGGTTAAACATTCTGCAATTTCTATGGTTGGAGTATGCACATTGTTCAACTTCTCGACATGTCCATCTTCTCGGATGCTACACTAAGTCAATGCAATTACTCTACATACACAGTGGGTGTACACTGAAATTTGATTTTTCGCTGCGCCATACGCTCCACACCACACGCTGATAATATCCATGCACTCAGTCTCTGTGTAACACTATTTATTACAGTACTACAGTATTACAGATAAATCTTTTTCCGTCCGAGTGATGACACCCTTAACATAAAACAAGGACACACATTTATTGTTTCAGATTGGCTCATTAAGTGCATGATCAGATTAACAACATATTTCTTCATGTGGTACATTCGACTTGATGTAGGTAACTTTAATGTTTTATGTCATTTTCAGTTCTTAACCATTCGAGTGATGGGTCAACGTTCATATAATTATGTTGAAAATGTGGTTAGTCGAGCCAACCCCATATCAAAATTTAGTTACTCTGATAAAAAATGCTACACGATTGATATAATTAATGAATGAACGAATGAATATGTTTCCTTTGATACACCCCTATGATAATCATCACCCCCGTATTCAAACTCCTGTCCCGGCGCCCCGCGTATCCTGGGATAGGCAGGGGACTTAGCCGGACCTTGGCCACTGATGGCAGAAAATGATGTCCCTGCTACACCGGGCAGTTGTGCGAACGTTAGCGGGGGTGTGCCCAGCAAACATTGAGACGGAAATAGTGTCCGGGGACGTGTGCACATTTAGCCTGGACCGCTGTATTGCTCGCAAGTAGTGCTATGTTGATTGATTGGGGCTCAATGGCTCTTCTCAACAAGTGTGGTGGTCTACGTAAACATAGGCACGACCAGCAATGGTTATTCGTTACTCATGGATGTACAGTAGTAGTAGTAGTATATATGTGACCCATCACATTAAAACCAAGGACATGTCGCAAATCCACTTTGAGATATTAACCATTATATTAATAAAATCTAAACAAAAATATCAAAAATATTTTTCATCATAATTATATTTATTATTGGTTATTGTATCAAATGCAATAAGAAAAAGTTAAAAATTTACCTTACAATTTCAAAAGGCTGGATATTTGGACCAATTTTTGCTCTATTATGTACCAAAATACTGGTAATTAACCTGCATTTCGCAACAAAGTTATTTTCAATGTAGACCGAAACACAATGGTAATTTATGATCATAACTTGACTTTGGTTTATGGTACATACCCGATAGTAGTACCACACGAAAGCTAAAGGTGCTATATCAATATCTCAAAATATGATTTTTGGAACATGTCACTGGTTTTGAGGTTATGGGTCACATACCGATAACGCTTCTCCGCCATTTATCAGCACTGCGCTAAACACCACCTATCCGTGATCTCCAAAGCTGCCTATCTTCCACTAATAATCACTGTAGTCCACGTGAACCAATTTTATAGTTTATGTTGATATTTCTTAGCTGCTTGTCAATCATACTAATCCAAGTAGTTATAGGTCAGTAATAGTATAATACTGCTACATTCAATGACATGATGTCACATGCAGACGGTTTATCGATGGATCGAGTGTAGGGGATCAGTTGAATGCCATAAATTACTAATCCGTAGTTACGTTACAATGACGACATCGGTGGCCACGCACCAGCCTACCATCGC
The DNA here is from genome assembly GCA_027575025.1 of Scotoplanes globosa. Classification (NCBI taxonomy): domain Eukaryota; kingdom Metazoa; phylum Echinodermata; class Holothuroidea; order Elasipodida; family Elpidiidae; genus Scotoplanes; species Scotoplanes globosa. The sequence continues at coordinate 1,107 of JAODAI010148306.1, read as the reverse complement.
TTCTTCAGCTCCTCCCTCTGTGCATATAACACGCGTGAATAGAAACAGCTGCGGGAAGTTAAATAAATACAGTCAAATCTCGTGGATCTCCACCGAGCTCTGTCCCTGGTCGTAGTCTATGACCTGCGACACCTGGAGGTAGTCAAAATAGAGGGGGCTGCCCTCCCCGGGCTCCTGGACGATCTTGATCGTGTAGTCGAAACTCTCCCCCGGCGTGTCCGACGAACACGCGGTTGCTTCCGCCGTCGGACCCCCGTCGGCTCCAAACGATGCGGAGGCGCCTTCCGCGGTCGCACCGCCGATCGGTGGCAGAATGCCCCCGACCATTTCGGGATCCCCAGCCAGGGGAGGAGCGTGTCCCGGCCTGGGTCGGGGGTCATCTCCGTCGCACGTAAACAGGTCGTAGCGGTCCAGATCGCGATCCACCGTCGTCGAGGAGGACTCAAAGTCCATGGAGAATTCAAAGTTCAGGTTGTGTCGCTGGCTGGTGGCGGAGGGGGTAGAGGGGGGGGACGCTGCAATGTCAAGAGCATCGACTTCCCGTCCACCCCTATTGCTGGCAACGCTGTTGTTCTCCAGGGCGTGGCTCTTGGTGATGCGGAACCAGTGCTTGGCAAAGTCGCTCAGAAAGTCGTCCGTCATGTCCATGCGGCAAGAAAATCTGCGGGGAGAAAGGAGGGAAAATGGACAAATAAGATCATTATGTGAAGGGGAAACCGACATTTTGGCAGTAAATTAGCCTAGCCTCTAGCCTATCAATATTTTACGAATAAAGCCCTGTGAGGTATCATTGTGAAATCAATAGGCTTATTAATCGATCCGCAGATCATCCCTGTACTACATATCAACTCAATCCGACCTGAACTATCGTTGTCAAAAGCCAATTCTTATAGATTTTCGCAATAAGCCCCGCCCTCTCAGCAATATGTGAGGTATCATTAATAGGCTTACCAATTACCGTCCTGCAGTGAAGCCCTGTACCAAATATCAGCTCAATCCAACATATAGTTATTGAGATATCGTATTCACAAAAAAAATGAATGAATAGGTTTCCTGGCCCTTTTCAACGCAGTGGTTATATGAGCCACCCAAAGCCTTTGATATACC
>JAODAI010148195.1:0-11010 GCA_027575025.1 Scotoplanes globosa | reverse complement strand
TGATCCTCGACTAGGAAAAAATTCCGAGGACGGCGCTATTAAACCGGAAGGTTAGAAATGAGCCGTTAAACACAACCGACAAGTTTAACCGCTCATTTGTATAACATTCCAGTGTAATATCGCCATCCTCGGACTATTTTACTATAGTCTATGTTCACTGGAGTGTTGACCACGCTCCAAACGGACGCGCTGAACATCAAGAGAAGGCAACATGTACCATTTTAAAGTCTTTGGTATGACTCAACCTAAAGTGGTCCTAAACACACGCATACATGTACCATTTTAAAGTCTTTGGTATGACTCGGCCTAAAGTGGTCCTAAACACACGTATACGTACCATTTTAAAGTCTTTGGTATGACCTGACCTAAAATGGTCCTAAACACACACACATATACGTACCATTTTAAAGTCTTTGGTATGACTCGGCCTAAAGTGGTCCTAAACACACGGATACATGTACCATTTTAAAGTCTTTGGTATGACTTGACTTACAGTGCTCTTAAACACATGCAGACATGCAGACGCGTAACCACTATTCAATGTACATTTTAAATGACTAATAGGTTGTCGAAGGCATACCGATATTCACCCCCACCTCAATTCCATCCTGGAGGTCTGGAGGTTAACAGGACAACTTTGGAGGTTAACAGGACAACTTTGGTTGTTCTCTGCCCGTTGGCTGTACGATATCATCTCCAGCTATGGATGAAATAGTAAACTCTTAATGGAGGTTGGGGTAAGCAAGGGCATGCTCACCGTAGAAAATCCTGTTCCAATAAACCCTCACGATGGCGATATCTATTGTGGCAAGAGTGAGGTGAATCCGGCCACCCCCGTTAACGGGGAACAACCCGGATCAAACTGGGTAGATGATGATGAAGAACTACCAACGGGTCCACCTCTTGTGCAATCACTCCTATACAAGATTTTTTGACTGGCTCTCTATTTGAAGAAAGCACCGGCCACCGCCATGCCATTGCGGAGACATAACTCTACCAACTCGCTGCCCTCCCTGTTCCTCATAACTCGTCCAAAATGTCCTACACACTCCTCTTCACCAACCCCTATGACTCCAACATGGGCATTAAGGCCCCCCCTTGCTACGCACAAGGGACTTTAATTATCATCTTCCCTGCTACGCACACAGGACTTTAATTATCATCTTTTATAAAAATATATCTCGTTTCCTATATCCACATTCATGACCCCAGTTAAGTCTTAACTAAGGCGTTGTATAATCAAACTTTTTTCCATCCATATTTCATTACTGTAGTATTCTTCAATGCATTTCATAATAATTGTTTCATTAATATTTTAAATCTGCCTGAGAAGTGGTATGAAATTTTCATTCGTTATTATGAACTAAATGGAGTAATGGCGTACGTTTTGCTTTGCAAAGATAAATAGTTGATCACAAAATGTAAACAGCGCCACTATTCTTAAATAATAATAATCAACTCAATTAGCCAAATCTTTGGCAAAATTAATATACAGCATAAAATAACTTGAAGGGAGGGGACAACAAAGTCCATATCTTTGGTATGGCCAATACTGGTGTCAAATCCTCGATCTATTGACATGACATGTAGATTTTTTGTTGCAGACTAAACAAGAAATAAATGAAATTTCTAGTATTACAATAATCTATTACACATTATACTTACCCTCTATCCTATATTATAATAATAGTATGACCCATACAACTGACCTATATCTTAGCAAACTTTTAGCATATGGCCCCCCGTGACGTCATCTCTCCATGTCATGTGACCACACTGGCACCAACACCACTACACACACCCCATGATATAACCTAGTAATTCCTGACTTTGCTTCACAGCGACCTAGTCGGTGTATTTTTTGGCAATTTTATTTTGGATTATTTGCGCGTGTCTGTTGCCACGGAATAATTATGGAATGACTGAATAGGTTCCCAGACGCTTTCAAATACATGGTTTATATGAGCCACCCAAAGCTTAAAAAACAGTGAAAGCCACTGGAATAAAAACATTATCACCCCAAATTATATCAACTGAGCTACACTGTATTACCGGATAGACAAATACCACATAACAACAATAAGTCACCAATTAAAGAGATAATTGCAATGTTGAAATGCCGTTTCCAAAGCATTATGTGAAATTAATGTGCGAGAATTTCCATTTTGTATATACTTTTCAACTTGCAACATAAATTTAAAATGACAACAATTCAATCAAGATATAGGTCTTCTCTCAAGAATTTTTATCTTTAGACATACTATTTCAAATGAACAATAAGATAATTATACGGATGTTTTAAACATAATTTGTAACCGAAATACAGGTCTTCTTTTGAGAATATAAATTGGTGTCTTAAAATAGCTTATTCAACTTCCAAAATAAATGATTTACTAATAGTGCAGTCTCAAAATAAGTGGTCAATTGTTCGCACAGAGTTGTTAATAAAATAAACAAATGGGACTATCTTTAACATGCATAATATAGAGTAGATGATTTGTAGGAAGAGTCCTATCGATAAATCAAAATTGAAAATAAATCAGTTTACTATATCTTAATCACTTAATAATCAAACTTACTGCAAATTTGGAAAGTTACAGAATGACCGGTTAGCTCAGTTGGTAGAGTATATATGATCGCAGGGTCTTGGGTTCGAATTCGGAGTGATGATGATTACATTCCAGTGGCTCTGACGGGTATACCAGAGGCTTTGGGTGGCTCCTATAACCTTTGCTTTGAAAAGGGGCAGGAAACGTATTCATTCATTCATTCCTCCATTCATTCCTCCATATAGTTAGGCACTAATATAGCCTCGTTGCTTATAATGCTGTTAAAAATGATCTCTCTATATAAATAGTTCAACAATGGTCTTGATATGTACTTTTGTGACGATGGACGGATTCAGGGAATCTACCTGATGATGGAGGTTCAGACAGGATTATGTTTTGAGGACCATGTCCTTGCTGATCCTTTCTTTATACTCACCTCACCCAGTGAAGTGACTCTTTTAAACACTGACACACAACAGAGATAGTATCCATAGTTATTAGTATCTAACTTTACCAACCCAATCCTTCAAGTTCAGATGTGACTATGAAGACAGTCATTATCTATGATCTCTTCTAGTGACATTCTAATAAAAAATTCAGTCGGTCCGAGAGACCGATCGATATTCGCGTCCGATCGATATTCGGGACCAATAGCCCGAAAACAACCACTCATACCGCTAAAACGACCCTAATTCCTAAACCTAAGTCCTAACGCTAAATCATAAGACTTTTGAACCAACGGGTCTAGGACAAACAGGCCTTCTGACCAATAGGCGCACACCATTCAATCACGTATACATTAAATTAAATCTATTTGATAAATAACTTTATGATGTTGGCATCCATATTATAGGTATCGATACCGAACCACCTTCTATCAGCTGTCCCGGGGATCAGATGATAGAGGCAGCTATCGATGTAGCAACAACGATCGTGGATTGGGCGCCCGTCGTTGCCACAGATAATTCTGGATCGGTCACTTTGCTTAGCTTGATGCCGGCTTCACTAATAACACTCGTTGGGGGTTCTTTCCAGGTCGGTACCACAACCGCAGTATCTTATACCTATTCAGATTCATCGGGAAATGTGGAGACGTGTTCGTTTACCGTTACAATAACAGGTAAGTATAATAATCGGCACTGGAGGCTTCAATTACGATGTTACCAATAGCGACCATCACCGAAATGTGAAAAGTCTAAACACTTATGTGATGCACCACGGCAAATCGGGTATTAGTTCGGCATCCTTCATTGTGAGATAGGGGAGGTTCTCCTCCAAAATAGAGCACATTTGCAATATTTGAGTATGACCGAATCTGCCAAAATATGCAGTAACTTACAAATTCAATATTTTTGGGATTTTGCTATCAAAATAAAGCCAATGGTCCCCTCTTTCTTTAATGTCCAAGGGGCGACATATTACAACTTCACGTAGGTTGTGCATGAATAAATAAATTTGAAGTATTTATTGGAACTTGAGAAAGACGTTCGCCTCGGAAAATTGTGATTGCTTTCGGATATTAAGTACAGTACTGGATCCGAGTTCAAGAGAAAAGGCCAATCTTGGGGACAGTTGAAGACGCTTGCTCTTCTGGACTGGGGTGCCTGGATAATTCTTGTCAGTGGCCTATGCTCCAGAAGGGGTGGTAGGCTTAAGTAAGTAAGTAAGATCCGAGCTCTGGATTCGAACTTAGGTAGCTGAAGTTTGTAGCTTCTAAAGGCACCACACTTTAAAACCGCTCTGTACAGCACTGGTAGATGTACAAGTGACATACATGTGTATATTTAGATAACTTTCTGGAATATATTAAAATTGCTAATAATAGCCTAATTAGTGAAATTATATAGTGTCCATATTATAACATAATTATCTTGAGAGGTGAGTACTGTAGAGAGTGACCGACTATGTTCTCATGCATGACACATACCCGCTCGCCATGTACCTATACTCCTGGATAGCAAGATATAGGATGAAAAACTGTATTACAAATTTAAAAAAATGTATTCGTAAGTATATAAATTAATAACAAATTAATATTAACTCCTATTGTGCCGCTTAACCCTTATCATACTAACCCATAGGCAAAATACACTTATTGAAGATTTCAAATATTGCATTATTTTGATATCCTGATAAATGCAAGCTGCATTTGTACAAAATAAAGTAGACATAAGTTATGGAGAAAGATTTGGTCTTTGGGGTGGAAAAAATGTATCAAATATGTGGTAAGTTGTGCAAATGTTATGCAAGTGAACTAAGATTAAAATTTATAGGCCTACTGTTATCACGTATATATTGTACAAAGATACACTATAGGTAATGAAAATGAAATACCCGCAATACGTTATAGAGAAAGGTTCATTCATCAGAGTGTAATATACACACTATAACACATAGTTACAGCAGAAAGTACTTGTTACATCCATTAACTTACACACTGTGACACATAGTTACAGTAGAAAGTACTGGTTACATCCATTAACTTACACACTGTAACACATAGTTACAGTATAAAGTACTGGTTACATCCATTAACTTACACACTGTAACACATAGTTACAGCAGAAAGTACTGGTTATATCCATTAACTTACACACTGTAATACATAGTTACAGTATAAAGTACTGGTTACATCCATTAACTTACACACTGTAACACATAGTTACAGCAGAAAGTATTGGTTACTTGTTACCAGTATTTTTTTCCCCTGTAAATAGTTTCTACAGGATGTTAATGGATTTATTTTTAATGGATTTATTGTATTCAATTTATGATTTTTTTACTGTGTATGTGTTGTATACTGATAGTTCCTGAAGTTGTTTAACGTCTTGCACTACCCTTGCAGGGCTTAGCCGGTGCCTTACTTGCGCAAGTGCTTTTCAGAAACGGTTGTAGCCCATTGTGATCATATGCCCTTCTTGACGTCAACCTCTAGTCCTCGGTGGACTAAGGCGGCTACAGATCAATCGAGATAAAGAATCTTGCTCTAGGATACATGCCAAGACAACCAGCAGCAGCGCTGGGAATCGAACCCGAGACCTCACAGTTCCGAGTCCAATGCCTTAACCACTGGGCTATCTCAACATCTTGAGATGTCGAGTTCATATTATATTTTATTTTTACTGATATGCAGTAAAATATAGCCGAGAGGAAGTCGAGAAGATATAGAGGACAAAAACTAACCTGGTTGACCATAGTCAAGAAATAACTAACTACACTGGGAATTAATTGGAGGGAGGGGGAGGGGTCTATGCCATGTCACAAAGGAGAGGTGAATGGCGAGACCTGATTCTCTGTTGGAGGAGATACAGTGCTTAAATATTGGCGTGAAGTGAATCGATGATGAGTAAAATACAACCATTACATTCCTAAGTTTTGATGATTATTCTCCAAATATTTGCCATCAATAATTTTTCCCAACTAAATGTTTTTATTTTTATGCTTAATATCAAACAGGGAGAGTTGACACTACACCGCCCCAAGTATCCTGTACAGAAAACTTCCCGGACATACTTACCGTTGCAGTGGGCAGCACAGGGGCAGCATTCTGGCCTGTGCCAGTGGTGATTTTTGATGAGAGTCAACCGGTGGAAACGGATTCTAATTATCAACCCGGAAGCCCGTTTAGAATTGGCACAACACTGGTTCAATATACGTTCACCGACAGTGCAGGAAATATCGCCCGATGTGCTTTCAATGTAATTGTTCGAGGTAATCATTATGACAAATAAGGCAACTCATTAGTGTCACTGTAACATTGTAGTTGGGATTTTATTTTTTTGAACCATTAAAAGTTCAATATGTGGCATCTGCATAATATAAGTACCGTAAATGTTGAGGATACTATTTACTTTGAATCAATTAATTTTCCTTCTAGAAAGTATTCCAGCACAATACAATTTACAATGAATACAGTACTATAATTATCAATATGGGCAATTCCATGCTAAATAGTTACAATTGAGTCTCAAATTTCAAATTGTTAATATCCATTTAATTTTTATGCTATTCTGATCTTATGTATATCTTCTTTCATAGTTTTAACTATAAAGATGATACGATATGTCGTTTCTGAAAAACAGCCTGTGAAAGTAAATACCACACTAACTAAGTGCAACTTTCTGTCCATGTGTGAACGTGATTAGCATTACATGTATGCGTTGCCTGTCCTACTTTTATTATTGCATATACCACCAATGGAATATATTTTATTGACGAACAACTCTAGACCGCGTGCTATACTTGTAAATGAAAATATGAGTATTGAAAGTGTTTCTATACCGCATCCGTTTCAGCGCAGACTTGCATTTTTTAACCCGACTGAAGTTCTCGACACTAATAGGACTACCACACATTACTGTTCTGTCTTTTAGGCACCAGCGAAAGAGCTTCTGTCTACCGTATTATACAGAAATTATATTTTAAGCAATACGGTGGTGTCGGGGCCCCAGGTGCCCCCAACCTCCCACAGGTAATTAAGTCTGCAGAATACACACGGCTGGAATGGGAACTAGGTGACAGTTTGTAATTAAATTAGAAAATGAGGGGAGAGCTGGTTAGAAATATGTGTGACTAGACCGTACAAAAATACTCTTCTCTATGTAGAAATAGCAGGTAATTGATAATATTATTGGTTTAGTTATCGGCAGCAGAAACCATATAGGTGGACTCCACCGTATTTATATAGTTGTAGCAGCTATAGGTGTTATAAGTCTCTGAGATTATTTCTGGCATTTTATGAATTATTAACTATTTTTGTCAGACATTAATGGTGTCATTAACCCGTCCACACTGCTAGCACTGTACATATACGGTGTCGCGTGCGTACTGAATCTGTGCTGGCGCCATATAGACAATCCACACAGACGTGCCAAACAACTGAAAACGGACCCAATTCTCTGTTATCTCCCAAAAATTGCGTACATAATTATAATCGGCCTGAAAGGCTTCTTTAACTTTACGAACGCTAAGCGACCACTGAAGTGGGAGAAGCACAGGCTTTTAAATTTCAACTTCAAGTCGGGGTGGTCATCCAACTCATAAATTTTATGTCAAATTTGGATTGTTTTAACCTGAGAAAGTTGGTCGCATGGGAAAACCGTGATTGTTTTTGGATAATAGACCTACACTACTAAGGCCCGAACCGGGATTCGAACCCCGGATCTGCCAGATGCTGAAATTCATAGCTTCTAGACCCACCAACCTTATCCGCTTCGCCACACAGCACTGGCTGATCTGCTGCGTTGCATCACATTTATGGCTAGCTAACATATTTCAAAATATATGAATGTGATTTGCCAAAACATCTCTTATCTGAAACAAAAAATAACTGAAAAAGTTGCCTCCATAAAATCTGATCCTGCGCGTTGCATCACATTTATGACATGGCTAGCTGGATGTTGGCGTGTAATTATATTGCTCCCATATATTAGTTTTTGGTAGTGTTCCTACCCGATTATTATATTAATACCAACGCCCGCAGTGGTGGCAAACTGCTAAAATAACATATTACGGATTTGCCGCGGTTGCGATACATTTATAAATTTCTCCCTCATACATATATTGCTCGTTGTGGCCTTGGGCTGTTGCAATTTGTTCGCGATAATCCCTCAATTCCATCCAATCATGTTGATCTCACGCCCGTCGGCCCTTTACTCACGGTCTCCCACCGATTCTACGGGCTGCCCCGGGCCGCCCTTAAGTCCTCTGGTAACGTCGCGTTTCGGAGATGGATACATCCGGTAGTGTGCCCTCAAGATAAGTCTGCATTGGTAACCGTTGGCGACAACGATCGTTGTATGAAGCATCGTGTGTCACAGTCTCCCGCTCTCTGCCATGAACCGATTCAGGAATCCGGTTTTGATGCTAAAACATTTTGTGAAGTTAAAGCAAACTTTGAATCTTCTCCAATCTGTCATTTTGTTGGTTTATGCTGTGTACAGTAATTAATTGCTATTATTTCACCCCTCGGCACAAACAATTTAGCTGGCATATTGATGTTAACACCAGCGAAGGCTGCATCCGATAAGTGTCGAGGAACCTGTGCTAGGTAGGTTAGTTGTGCTCGATCGACAGTATTATTTATAGTTATTTTTTAATATTCCAATCACCGTGATTCATGTTGTGGGCGTCGGTATGTATTTCCTGTCGTTGTATGTGCAGTTGAACTGAAATGGGAAAGAGTTTCAACTTTCAAGGTCGTTCTGTGTTTAAATCTGGCTGGTTGGATCCCGTCCAGTTCATTAAGAGTAAAGTTCCGGAGTAATTTGGTCTATAGAGGACATTCACTGACATCATCCGGACGGTCATAGTGGAGGTCATGATGGCCAAAGCAACTGTTTCATCCAATCAGCAACACTATAAACTATGGATTGTGGATAGTTACCACCATGCACGCACGCACGCACATGCCAATTCCAAGGATATTTTTATATTATAATACTCCTGCATTCTATGAAATGACATCACATACAGAACCTCTAGTTCGTATGGGTCACATATAATCTTGAATGATATATATAATTATATGAAGTTGGGTCTTACCAAAGACTTTTGTTACATGCCGACTCACGGGCAAGGCCAAAATGGCCAGATAATTACCAGGACAGACTTTATTACCACAACAGGGTAATGTCAGCACAGAAAGTCAATGGAAGATTTGGCCTTTGGGGTACCACTATTTTGAAGGGCATCAAGGCCAAATTGAAGGGCACGGAGGCCATGGCCTTCGGTGCCTCCGGTTATTTTGAGCCCTGGTATGAGATTGGAGCATGCTCAACAGTCTAGTGATCTATGGCTGTGCTGACGCCTAAAACACAGTGATATTAATGATAGGCCGAAAAGCACATGAAACAACAAATCCATTGAATATCACGAATATGACGTCATTACTTCAGCCCTTGCTACTAGAGGGCGTCTTCCTATTTGTAGGTAGGCTGAGCATTGATACCAATAGATCACACCAACTGGGCTCTAGTTATGTGTGTGATGCGCCGTGGCAGATGAGGTATTATGTCGTCCCTTGGTCACGTTGATATATTAGTGTAAACAGAAAGAAGAGACCCACTAATTAGCATCATTCTGATAACAAAACAAAGAAAATATTAATTCTCCTCCAAGTTACTGACTTTTTATTGAGTTGATCATATTATATGTATTATACAAGTATTATCTATGTTGAACCGCTCAAAATGAGGAATGATGACATAATTCCAGATCTGCTGTGGTGGGTGCATCACCTATAGTTGCTTACATTATACAGTGCATCATATGGCAATATGAACTACTGTACACATTTTTGTGGCCTAACATGATTTTTTTGCCATTTTAAATTGGGTTTAATATCTCTCGCTCTCTCTCTCTATACCTACCTCCTGAATCCCTAACAAGGGGTGAGGAAGAAACTGTTAATATATTTACAGTTAATCTTGAAATCTGTAACATATCCTGAAAAGCAGCTGCATTCAACCCGGCTTGTTTATTTTATGCTTTTTAATGGAGTGAGTAATGACCCATTTTCAGTAACGGGCACAACACTCCCACCCCCCCCAATTCACCCCCCTTCAAGCACGCATGATCTACGCTGATATCGACTGCTTCAGCGGACAAACGTTTTTGTTGTGTCTCGTATCTGGTTGCTATGGTTCCCAAAGTATTACCATTAACTGGAAGCAGATGGCCTCCTCCTCGATCTGGTCATTTGCATCTCGTTGACGAAACATGAATGCCATCTTAGATCTCGTCTACTCTGCAACGGTAACAAGAGCTTCCAATTACGCCGAGCAGGTGTCCCCTAATGTACGGCTAAATTATCTGGCTGCAGACTCGACAACTATATCTCTAAAAATAAAATTAACAGCGTTTCGTCGGCAGAGTTGCCCTAAGACGAAATGGGAACAATTCTTTTCGAAAATAAGAGCTATTTTCTCGACTCAATTGGAAATGCAAATTGTCGCAAAATTAATTGGGCGTTGAAATCTGGCTACAGTCAGAATCGGTTTCCACACTCCTGTCAAAGACTGCACAGATGCGCAGTGTCCATGAAGATCATATAATCATCATCCAGTGATTTGGGTCATGATGACAATATTGCAAAGTAACTTGACCCTCACTGTTCTGTGGGACGAATATCGGTGAAATGGCATCTATGACGTCATGCGGCGGGTGATCACTGGAGTGAAAACAAACATTTAAAAATCGTGCGTCGTGTACGTACACGGCCTACATTATACTTAAATGTGTGTTTACATACTGACCTACTGATGTAACAATTACATAGCTAGTAATACATATCCTACTGTCAGACTGTGCGCTTTGTTCAAAACTAATAATATCGATCACTATCTTACTATAATTTCAGCAGTGGGATGTTTGTTAGTTTGGATGTTTGGATGTTTGTCTGTTTGTCCATCAAAGGCTTTTTTATTACGGCTCCTTGGTTCACACAACTTATATCGGCGTG
>JAODAI010148084.1:0-11011 GCA_027575025.1 Scotoplanes globosa | reverse complement strand
TGAAGGTTAACCCCAATGCATACAAGACTTGAGTTATTTTTGGTGGAGGTCAAAGGTCATTTGAGGCCAAATACTAAAGCCACGTGTTTAGTGTTTGACCTAGTTTGAAGCATTTTGTAGATAATTTTATGTTCTATAATATCAACTAACATTATTTACAAGGTGTATGTGCCCTTTAAATAGGCAAATGTAAACAATAAACAACATAGCACCACTCAGCCACCCAACAATGGTTATACCTCAGTCAATCATGTGCACTAGACTAATATATAATGTGCATAATGACTATTGGTACCGCGGTGTCATGCCTATGTTGACACTTCCTAGAACGTCATCGCGCTATTTGAATTTGGAGTGAAAAGTTGAAATTGAAACCATATTCTCCAAATTTATGCACATTCATATCGTGACCACGATGACACAACGACGGCAATTAATACTACCGCAACAATGTTTAGATTTACATTGGCTACGTCATTCCAAAGTGATTTTAATTACTGTGACCTGTCATCAATTATGCACAAAACCACTATCTGGTCTCCCTGCCTGCAGGCGGATGCTCTAACCATTGCGCCACGCCAGCCGGTGCTGATGTGGTCGAGCAGTATACAGGCGCGGATCCAGGGGGCGCAGGGGGCGCGCGCCCCCTATTTTTTCACTTTCTTGCATAGACGTTACACACTATTCACCGATAATTCCATTACAAAATGTGTTGGGCGCCCCCCTTTCTAAACGTCCTAGATCCGCCTATGGTATATAGTAGTAGATGCTATATGAAACTCAGTAATTATGATATCTTGGGTTCGAATACCGGCTCGGGCTACGGCAGTGTGGCTACTAATTATATTCGAGACAATATGAATCTCATTTTCGCATGCGAACGACCTTCTCAAGTATAAAAATTAAGCTAAAATTTGACCTCAAATCTATGCATTGGATGACCCCTCGACGTGAAGTACATGTAAATTCAAGGTATATTTACTTCTCTAAATTCCGGCGGCTATCGCTTAGCGTGGTATAATTGAATAAGCCCCCGGCCCAGGCAGATCATTATTATTATCATCATTATTATCATTATTATTATTAACTCACGTAAACTTGGAAATAAGGGCCAAGACGATTAATTGATTAAGTGTTAATGTCTTTAACGCTGAAATTAACACTTTTGTGTAACACATAATTAACACGTTTATCCGTTAATGCAATAAGTTTACACACTGGACCACCCTTGATTTCACTGGCAATGTTCTTTACTCAAATTAATGTACCCGATGTGATAAGCCATTCTAAGTATAGTATTTCTAAATTACGAGTATGGTTAACAATGATGATTTTGTTACTTATATCACGAGAGTTGTTCAGTTTTGTTGTAATATACAATTTCCATTAATACTATGTTAATATTTAAATACCACCAGCCATTAACATATGTTAAAAATTAAACACAAATTTTCTTTGGCGTTTACAAATAACCACCTATAAAAACATAGTGTTTAATCGAGAACATGCAGGTGTTGGAGATTTTAGACGCTTTATAGCATTTATAATAGTACCAAGACGCGTTAATGTGTTAATGATGCGCTTTTATGACTATATAAACGCGTTTAACTTAACTTTATGTTTTAAAGATGTGTTACCGTTTGTTTTTAGAGTGTGGCAGCTTAGCTTTGGTTTAAAATTGCTGAATCCTCTGATTGTTCTGATGTTGTTGACATATCACTAGGAAATTGAAATAGAGTTGTGTATGGTAGTGCTTATACCCGACTACCGTACGGATAGTACTATCAGGGGTGGAATATTTGGGTGAATGGGGCGGACAATTGACCAATCTTTCCAAAGGTCATGTAACGCAACAAACGGACAAAGGGATAGAGTGGAAGACTGCAGTGTCCGGAGTAAAACCTCTAGTTGTAAGCATGGCCATCGCATTTGCTCGTCCGACCGGAGATGGAACCCCGGACGTAGTGGGGCAAGAGCGTAGCGCTTACCATTACGTCACATCTGATACCGTCCTTAACACATATACACAGGCATGGATATGAAATCACGGACTTCTGGAGACCATTTAACTCCACAATTTGCTCAAACAAAACAAACAGGCCAAGTCTCGTCTTGAGCTATATATATAGGCTCTTGACATGCTCTGTAATCATTACTGGTTACTGTAGCTTAGACCTATAAATATGGTAAATCATAGATCTACATGGGCCGTAAGGCCCATTGGTGACTTGCAAGATCACCTTCCGAAAGTTTGCCCATGTTTGCCCATGCACCCATTACACCTGGGTGGCGTGGAATAGTCGATTTAAAGTGTCCTTGCTCAATGACACGCATCGAACCGGGAACCTCATAGTCCCAAGTCCAACGCCTTAACCACTAGGCCATCCCGACACTCAACTAGGAATTTATAAAGAAACAAAGGATAATTATATGCCAAGCCAAATGATCAGTAATTAGATAAACCAGGTTTAGCGATTTATATACTGAGTTTTTCGGTTCGACCGACACCAAATCAAGTTTTTCGACTGATAAACCAAGTTTTTCGATCGATAAACCAAGTTTTTCGATTGGATAGACCAAGATTATCCGTCGTTCGATAAACTCGAGTTGAATATGATAAGTTGGCCGTCTCACGTGTATCATGCCTGTACATTCTCTGACTACATACTTGATACTGTAGAAACTAACACTATCTAGTAAACGACAGTTTCACATTATCGTTACCCCAAATCACATATTCCTGTTCTTATTTGTAGTTGGTTGTTGGTTGTGTTTAACGGCTCATTTGTAACCTTCCGGTTTAATTAATAGCGCCGTCCTCGGAATTTTTGTATTGATATTTGTGTATTCATACCGGTGCTCCACAAACTGACTCCCACTCATTTTTCATGTAATTCATCAGCGTAGCGGATTCGTAATTGTTCAAGACGTTAATGGAAATGACTAAAGGTCAACTATCAAGATTTATACGGCAGCACATCGTATTAACAAAAGCTACGGTACCATAGGCCTATACAATGTGCCAAATCAGGGATATGGCCAGATACAGTTTTTACAATTGGGTGGTTTTTAAAACGCCGCCGCGGGCGAGTTCGCGTCCAACATGTTTTGAAATTAATATTTTAATTGGTTGATTTTATTTCTTGTTGAATGTTCTGAATGGTCAAATAACATCAATACAAACAATATACATGTATGCAATATACAAGGCTCTGGGATTAACACATGCACATAACGTTATGTTCTGCACCATCTAATCCTCCACTTCATGACAGTAAATCGGCCGTATAGTCACGGTAGCCGGGTATACCAACTGACACACACAATCCATCGGCTGTTGTATCGGTAGTTGATGGCCCGAGGGGCGAGAATATACTTTACCAACAACCATCACTACCGGTATTAGTTTTCCAATAGTGTGAGGTAGGGCGGGTTTGCTGTGACATCCGACTTTTCATGACATATGTTTGCATTCATAAGTGTATAAGTCAGACATGTATGGTATTCTACTTGGCTCACAGCGTATATGGGGCAAAGTCAAAACATGTCACCAACTAACTTCAAACGTGAAGTTGTTCCTTTGGGATATTTTTTATTATTTTTTCAGTATTGCGATACTATTACTAATTGACCTTGATGATTCAGTACAAAATCGAATAACGCGCACTGATTGCGAGGGACGGAAATGAAGTAATATTATGAAGAGTATGATTTTTTTATTACTGTTACTTAAAGTACATCTCGAAGGGAAATTTATCAGGGACATATTTTGATAACATTTTGGGTTAAAAATAACGAAATATGGGCAAAAATGGCCAGAAAAGAGTCGAAATGATGTTCCTCGCATTTTAGGGTACAAAAGTTTATTTTAGGGTGGTGAAAATACATGCAAGATGTATGAAAACTTTCAACGTATCAATCATTAGTCAATTGAACATAAATAGCGATGAAAGAACCCGAACGAAAAGTTGAGGGGCGCTATTAGTAGTCGACTTATTTGAGAGAGACTAAATTCACAGCGAGGGACGGAATTCACCAACGATAATGTATAGGGTCAAATTGAGATATTCATGATTTTTAGTGGACGCAGGGTGTGAGGGGGAGGTGGCGAGTGGGTCGCAGTGGGCGATAGTAGGAGGGGTCAAAGGTCATTTCATAAAAAATATCTATATATATAGGCCTATCCCCATATGTTGTGTTGCTTCAATGTGTAATTATGAATTATATTGTGCTATTATGGTAATATTCCCACTATTTGTGCTACGTTTAGGTAAAAAATCATAATTTAAGATACTTTGAACAACATTAATATATTTTCCGTCCCTCGCTTTCCGTCCCCTCGCGGGTCGTTTTTCTATAAAAACGCAATATACCATCAAACAAATTAAAAATAATTGCAGCCATGTGTTCGAAGGGTCAATGATCTTGTTATAAATGTAGTGCTTGAATATAAATTCCTGTTAAGTTTGATAAAATTATGACGAATTTCTAAAGTGCGTGAATACGCATTTTGGTTAATTCCGTCCCTCGCAGCAATATATGTTCGCTACAGATGGCAAAGGGTTAACGTTTTGATATACATTTTTTTCATTATGTTGTATATTAGTCTCTCTATTTAGCCGGCTACTATTTTTTTCTGATTTCAATATTGTTGAGTCTATACAGATGGGAATATGCATACAATTCCATGCCTCACTCAATACGGAAGTTTTGGCTTTCACTCACACAGCCAACACGAGAGCGGGAACACCAGTGTACATAGCCGATCCTAATTCAACGTATGATATAGGTCGATATATATAGGTCATACGTACCGACTCTCGCTGAAAGAACACGGTATGCTCAGCTGCTGTATGTAGTACCATTAACTTTCCTTGTACAAAGCGTGTTCCGGTCCGTGCGTGCATTGATCTCTCTCTCTCTCTACCTCGTGAATCCCCAAAGAGGGACGAGAAAGAAAATACTAACTTACAACGGCACCATTGGCCAAAAGCTAAGACCCTCCAATCTCCATCACATCCAGCCCTCCTAAATTCCATCTCAACACAGTCCTTCCATCTCAAACGAGGTATCCCCCTACCCCTTCTACCATCCTCCACATGACGTGCCATCGCCATTTTAGGAAGTCGTCCTTCATCCATACGTTCTACCTATCCAGCCCACCACATGCGCCCCCTTATTCTCCTCTCTGTAAGACTCATATTCATCTCAATCTCCACCCGAATATCCTCCGACATCTCTATCTGACATATCCCCTCTACATGTATCCAGGTCAGAGCCCCCGACTGGGTCCTTTTACGCACCTCCCCTACCCCCATCCACAGGAATCATTCCCCCGAGATACACAAAAAACATCCCTCTGCTTAATAATACCTTTAACTGCAAGGGATATATCCAACTTCTGTCGTTGCATATCCACTGATAAACCTTTGTCTTATTCAGGCTCACACGCAACCAACCTCTCAAATAAACCCTTCCATTCTACCAGCACCTCCTACAACTCCTGCTACTAATACTATCCATAACTATTGATATAGGTCATCAGCATATAACATATTTTCAGTACATTATTTGTAATGACTTTCCTGCTAATCATTTCCATTACCACAATGAAAAGAAGTGGACGGAGGGCACTACTTTGCCAAAGCCAAATGTTAACCCCAACTCTTCTGACATCCCCGAAACAACCAGAACCCCATCACTTGTACGTTCATAAAGGCCCTACCCTATATACTACAACCTCTGCTTAACATAGACAGCGGCGTAGCCAGGAATTCATTGACGGGGCATGCATGTTACTGATTTGTCTATTGCCACTAATCTGTCTGATACACCATCTAAGCGGAGAGTCACTTTGGTTGGCGCGGAGCGTACATACAATTTTTGGACATCTAAATGCCCTTACATGCAATCTGGTGCAACATTTTATTCATTTTCACGCCAAGTTTGTGTTCACAATTTTTGTTTTTTTCCTTTTTCTCCTTTTGCCCTATTTTCTCTCCTTTTTATTTTTTCAAAAGTCCCGAGGGAGGAGGGGGTGGGGGTGGCCCAGCGACCCCTCGCTACGCCGCTGAACGTAGATATAACTAATTGCCTAGAAACCATATCATAGGCATTCTTCAAATCTACAAAACTATTTATGGCATATAAATGCTTAATTTTCGAACTGCAATAACGCTTTGTATGCTCCTGTGTTATAACATGTTAAGCATATGTTATAAAGAAGGGTTATGAGTTAATACTCCTGTGTTATAACATGTTAGGTTTTTAGGCTATTTAATGCCTAATTGGACATAACATGTTTCGGCATGGTTGATAGAGTGTGTAATTGGGAGGGGGATAATCCCAATACCATGCAGCCAGTCGATTGAACTTATAGTCCGGGGCCCTGATTGGGTGATAAAAAACTGCATGTATGGGGCAAAGTATATGGAATATAATAGTCGTGAGAAATGAGTGAGTGTGGGGAAAATTGTGTTTTTTATTCAGCCCATAAAATGTTATACAAAAATGTGAGTGTAAATTAATGAGACAGTGGCAAACTCCGAACACATAGTTTTAGTGCATGTTTGACCTCCAACAACTTTTGACCTACACCAAACACTACTGAAATATTGTATGCAATGGTGTCAACCTTCGTACCAAGTTTGAAAGTTGTCGGACTTTAATTTTTTGAGAAAGCGTATTTACAAGCCATTTACAAGTATGTAGGCCTATAGATACTTTTCGTTGCAAGGACTTGAGTGTTGAGTGTAGTGTTGATAAAAATGGTTTTAACAAAGTGGCGTTTTGTAATTGCCAACTTTAAACCTTAATATATTGATAACGGAATGGCCGATTAGACTCTAGTTTGAAGCATTTTGTAGATAATTTTCTCCTCTATAATACGAACTAACATTATTTACAAACTTGGTGAACCCTTTAATTGTTAAATGCCAATTACGAGCCAAAACGTGTGTGTATTGGGTCAATATTAATAAAGATATTGAGAATGTTTTGTGAAAATGTAACATTTGTAAAAAATGAGCAAGAACTCAAACTTCAGAGCCATAGGAAAAAGGTGACATTTTTGCAACGGACATGACAAACAATTGATTGTTTGTGACAATTAGGTGATGAATTTCTGCTCATTTCAGATTAGTATTCAAAGTTTTCATTGTTATACCGATTCCAAAAGGAATATCTCATTAGCAAGACTATTATCGAAGCCATGATCGCGATATACATTATAGAAATTTTGTGTTCCTGAAACAGTTATACCTGATAACGGTAGTCCGTATGCAAGTGAGATGCTCCAACAGTTTTCTAAGAAATGGAAGTTTTACTATACATTACTACAGACTTAAGTTCTGGCCGTGAAGCCTATATAGCCTTGGTAAATAGTTTTCAGGATTAAGAAACACGTTCATACTGAAAACACCATGACAACACTATTGGAGACACATAATGATATTTGCTTGGTGCTGTTTTGCCAGGCACTGACCCAGGGTCGGAATACAGCCACCCCGCCACCCCATCGGCTTAGCGGTGATTGTTTGATATGCCTTCTATGCCGATATAATTATAATTCATGCCTATGTTTGGTTCACAAGTGCCAAGAAAATGCATTTCATCACCTCACTTTTCATGTTAAAAAAATTATGGGGTATAGGAGCCCTATGCCACCAATCACACCTGGCTTCGTCCCCCCGACACTCGCAATTTTTGATTGTTCCTGCAATTTCCCCCACCCCTCACGCAACTTTGCGGCAAGGGTAACCAACATGTGTGAATGATTAACTATACAAAACTGTTCAAGGGTTAAAACCTCGGGTGGTGCATGTCCCCCTCCCCCAGTTAAGTTAGGGTTAAAATGGAATAGTCTACCTTACATAAATCAAACTGAAATAGGCTTTCATCACTGCCTTTCATTAGTCATCTTTGTTGATCTTTAATAGCGCCGTGCAATTCCTGGAATGCTGTAATAATATCCGTAATTATACGTATAATGGCGCTATTTAACATTAGCTGTAAAAATACTTAAATTTCGTATTCCTCGCTTCTTGGTTCTGCCACCCTATACTATTCTCTATACAATGATAACTAACCTATTAGGCATAACTAATTTCAACGATTTATAGAAAAAGTGTTTAATAACAATTGACCATGACCTTTAATTTGATGTTTATATTCCAGTGGCTCTAACTGGTATATCAAAGGCTTTGTGTGGCTCATAACCACTGCGTTGAAAAGGGTCAGGAAACCTATTTATTCATTCATTCATTTAATTTAATAGTGTATATTGAAATAATAGCACCATTTTGCATCCAGTTCATCCCTGCATTTGAAGTACAAAAATAATCCATTTGCTCCTTGTCAACTAAAATATATCGAGCCGCCAGCGTAATTTTTTTCCAGGCTACATCAGGGTATAGAAGCATATTAATTCGACAATCCATTCCCAATTTTTTGAAAACGCATTAGAAAATAGAGTTAGGACTATAGTGTCTATAGTGTCAACAATGTTGGTCCCCTTTGAGGGAATCGACATCGGTCTTCCATAATCTGACTTCAAATCGACTAGTTGTGGACGTTGTCGATTTCCATCGATGTGATTGGTCAATGATCAATTTGGCCCTGGTGTAGCCTGGAAAATAAAACCAGCGTTCAATTACGATCCTCAATTATTGTTGCTTTCAATTTATTTACTGTTCTCTTACCACTCTCTTTATTCGGCGTAAGGGATTTGGAGCATGCATGTTCAACAGTTTAGTATTTTTTAAGTATATAGACCTTCTGTACACTGGAGTTTGAACAGTGTTTATTATAAAAAAACAGCCAATCATCGCCATCGTCATCTGTATAATCAGCCAATCAGCAATCAGCATTCGCCGATGCCATGCCATGGGCGTAAGAACTTTATAATACTGCTAATTTTAGGAAACAACGCAACGTGCAGATCCTCAATAAAGACCATTGCCACGGCAGCTAGCCTAACACATTGTAATCATCTTGAAGTAACTCTACCCCCAGAAACGGTTTCATTTTTGCACTTGGAACCCAAAAAAATTACAGCGGTTCCCGAGGGCATATTTCTCAAAAATGTTCAATAGTGACCCTTTTCGAAGTGCAATGTCAATCAGAAACATATAGTTGACACAGGGGATACAGTTTTTGGAATTACTGGGCATGAAACGAGTCATTTTTTTAATTATAGAGAACGTTTAGGGAAAATACACAATGTACAAAGGGTAATTTGCATAGTTTTAGAATCAGGATATCCACGATTTGCTAACATTGCTCCTTATTATTTAACCTAACTTCCATGTAATGATTAATGTTAACAAGCGGCAAGCACCATCCGCATGTTCCAGTGGCTCTAACTGGTATATGAAAGGCTTTCGGTGGCTTATATAACCACTGCGTTGAAAAGGGCCAGGATACCTATTAATCCATTCATTACATGCTGTGCAATATCGTGGTTAAGCATGTCGTCACTATCAATAACGATTATGCGACGAACTTGTCATTGGCTCGCCTAGATTTTTGTATAATGTGCTGCATGTGCATGTTCAAGACACCTGCAGGGAGTCGGTCGAGTCATACCAAAGACTTTAAAAATGATACATGTTGCCTTCTCGCTTGGTGCTCGGGGTGTGGTATGGAGCATCGTCAACACTCCAGTAATCCTCGACTAGGATATAATTCAGTGAACAGTGCGCTTGCACTGGCGCCGTTAGACAAAATTTAGGCTACAAATGAATCGTTAAAACAAAATTAACAACATAATCCATTTATTGTGTGTGTAGCCGTTGGCTTAATTTTATTTTCCAGGCTAAACCAGGGTAATTTGCATAAAATGGACTAGATTCTGAAATTTGCAAAAGAAGGTTAATTGCTTAGAAAACAGGGTCATACGTTAGTAATTTGCATTAAAATGGGTCTTTCATTATCCGACTTCAAAATATTGAAAAATGTAACAGAAAGATGTTTCCCAAATCTATGGTTCAAGTTGTCGCGGACTTTCATCGTTGTAATTGGTCAATTATCAATTATTCCCTGGTTAGTGTGGAAAATACGTTAGCCGTCCTGCCTACGTCGCAGGCGTCGTCAAAAGTCTGTTCCGAGAGTGCTGATTGGCTGCTTCAAATGCAGAGAGGAATTTATTTTACATCAATTTACATCATGTAGACTCTCGAAAACTGCCAGTGCAATCACCCAGTATATATTGGCGGCGTAACTCTAGATCGATGCATCTCATTCAGGTATCATGTAGAGAAGACAAAAGCTAAAGTATGTGCAAGAAATAACATTGTCAGCAAACTTACTGCACCAAGTTGGGGTGTTAGTCCAACAGTTTTGGCCTTGTGTTATTCATCTGCTGAGTATATTCTTGTCCTGCCTGGGAGAAATCAGCTCATGTAAAGAAAATTGGCACATCCACCAATGATACCAATGATACGCATCGCCTAATCACTGGATACCTGAAGCCTACTCCAACAGACAGTATTTACAACCTATCTGGCATAGCTCCTCCAGATATTCGACGAAGTGATGCAAGCAGTCGAGAACGCCAGCGGCAGACTACAGATGAGCGCCTTCCATTATTCGGCCAGAAATCAGCGAACAAACGGCTGAAATCTAGGAGAAGTTTCCTCGGCGAAGTAAAACCCACTGGAGCTGCTAACACCAGAGTGGCATTATGGCAAGAGAGGCGCATCGATCTGCTAACAGCAACAACCATGTTTCTAAGGCAAAAGAAGATCCACCTTCAGTCTCCCGAGCTGGTCGGAATGGAAATGCCTGAACCGACTAATAAGACCCGGTACCGGTCGCTGAAAAGTAACTCCAGAAATGAGGATATCTTTACAATGATTATGTGACCTGTGTACAGTATGTGTGCATGGATGTGAACCACAAATAATGGAACATTTACTGTGACGTCCACTACTTAATTTTTATTTATTTTATTTAAACATTTCATGTCAGGGTAACTTCTTTAGCCATTGGCTAATCTTCCAGAAGGCCCTGT
>JAODAI010147862.1:0-11013 GCA_027575025.1 Scotoplanes globosa | reverse complement strand
CAATCCAGTGATCCTCGACTAGGAAAAAATTCTGAGGACGGCGCTATTAAACTGGAAGGTTAGAAATGAGCCGTTAAGCACAACCACCAACAATGATTTAGGTTATCCTATCAACTGCTTTAAATTCAATAAAAACAAATTTGCATAAGCTAATGCGGATATAGGGACATCTTATAGCAAACTAAAATGATTTACAGTCTGTTTCCGATATAAAATATAATTTGTTAAGTTAAATGTAGTAACATAGCTTAGTGTCAGCTAGCTCTTTATCTATCTAATAAAAAATATTACAAGTTAAAATATCTTGTTAATTGTAACTATTCAGGGCTATACGTTTTGAGATATTGGGTGAGGAACTTTTTGAAAAGTGTTTTGGATGCCTACGATCCAGTTGGATTTTCAGCTAGTATTTATTGTGAATTATTCTTCCCTGATATGATGTATATATATGTTGTGTATTTGCTTGAAATATAGTCCGATTTTGTTTTTAATTTAGTAGATATGTTTTCTTTGTCGTTTAGTGCATCAATTTCTCCTTGAATCGCTCAATTTATTGACCTATCTCTCCTTTCCTGCTCACATAGCTACTATGTATATTGTCTTTGAGGGACAGTTGCACCATTACCAATTGCACAATTCACAAAATGTGATGTAGTATTCAGCTGAACTTGAGGATTCAAATATGTGATTTGTAATAATGCTCACCCAAATCATGGTTCCCTTTTGCGAGCCAAATACGTAATAATACGCACAGCACACACCCCCTTTGCTAGCCAGGTACTTAATAATACGGAATGAGATACCTAGCTATTCATAGCTATATAGAATGCTCTGTCTGGCCAGTGCACGTCGCATATATCTGTGGTCTAGCCTGGAAAGGGTTAAACAGTAAATATATGTAATATGTCTTATGTTTATTTTATTTAGTTGAGTACTAGAATAGTCTACTTTAATTTGACAAATATCGGTTGACCTTTGGAGTAATTATGATTAGGAAACTAATCGATCAATTTCAGAGTCGAACCCCTAAAATGAAATGGAACATGCCGTCGATCGTTCCACTTTATGCTAGAGCAAAAGGGTTGGAGCATGGTCAATAACCCACGTAACCAAGAACATAGACAGTGCCCCGCTGTATTATTACAAGTGCTCAAAAAAATCTTAAATGACCCTCTAGGAATGTCGTCCAATCTTGTCGATAACGTTAATTCTTTTACATATATTTTCTATCGTCTTCCTTTTCTCTCTCTCTCTCTCTCTCTCTGTTCTTGTTTTCTCTCCCCCATCTCGTTGCTCTCTCCTCTGACAATTACCGCCCCCTCATCAAGATGGCGACCGTCTAGGAACTCTGGGGAGTGGCCGGTTCTTCTACTGGTTGTATCCGCCAATCACATGACATCCCCTGTCCAATCCCAATAGCCAGAAATGAGACTCAAAAGTAACGGCAGTATGAACGTGGCAGTGAGAAAATCTTGTTGCTTTCCTTGGCATGTCTATAGTTCCTCGTACTACCACGGATGGGTGCATGCACGTGATATCTTCCCCCACTTCGGTGGTCGCTTAGCGTCGTAACATGAAATGAGCCTTCCAGGCCGATTATTATTATATCCAGAATAGTTCAAATGGGTGCATGCACGTGATATCCATAAAAGTTCAAATTTACAAAGTATCAATAATTGAAGGCAATCAATGCAGCAACTCCTTTTTTGTATCATGTGCATCCAATTATTGCGGTGCCTCCAATGTTATTTTTTACTTGTCATGGCGATGGGTTTGGATCGCTGCCATTGGTTGTTTGAAATTATTAAGCCTCTACCTACAACGGGTAGGAACGGACATATTACAAACCGTAATCATTATTCCTGTTAGAGATGTTTTTCAATGACATTGTACGTGTTTAGCTCCATAATAAACTGGTGTTACAAAGGATTTTTCGGGATGCCGCTAGTTGTTAAAGGGGGATAAGCCGACCGATATATTGATCAAATTTTGTTGTAATTACAAATTATCTGGATCTATTTTCTGGGTAACCTATTTGGATTGGACAGTCGACTTGTTGTGTGATTTCAGAAATAAATCTTCTCCACCTAATATATATCTGTTTGGAATGAATGTGAATTTAGTGTTATGGATTGTCTGCCGATTGGCGTTGTTGTACTACAACCAAGCACTTTGGGAATGCATTTGTTCACCTATAGTATCGGCGTTAAGAATTAACCCATATCATGCTGAACCAATGTGAGGGCGCACTTCAAATTGACTTTTAATTATCCTTAAAACATTGTTATTGAATAGGTCTACCTAGATGTAATAATTTGTATTGTTGCATAGCACCACACATACTTTTAGAAAGTTCTGCAATGATTACAGTCCATTCTACCGTTTGATATTTCCATAATGTGTGTCTAAAGATGACACGAAAAGCGCCCTCTTCTGGCGAGATATGCTGCTAACGGCACGATATGGGTTAACAGGATTGGTCCCGCAGCAACTAGTCGAATGCTCGGAGAATGACAGTGTTGACAATGAAATTGCATCAATTGTTGTCCGTGTTGTTTCTTATTGAGTAATGATTTATTTAGAGTTAACTGATACACCTCACCTTTTAATGTCACCTGACCAGCAGTTAGCCAATGAGATTGCTTTGTGCATTCTGTGTAGCCAATCAGCATGATTAATATACAAGTGACATGCCGCCTGCCGTCGACACTAAATTGTAGTCCGTACTCTTTTGTTAACTGTACACCGTACTATTAATTTGACCTGCCATTGTTGTGAATATTCAAGCTGACCTATCTCCCTCATCAATATTCAAGCTATTTTGCAATCCAATATGAATATTCATGGTACACACTACTCTCTTAATTTGACCTGCCATTGTTGTGAATATTCGAGCTGGTCTACCCCCCATCAATATTCAACAAGTTGTTTACCCCAAGCTGTTTACCGATCCAACATAAATATCCATGATTAATACTAACTAATTGTGTCACCTGTCGATGACGTCTCGAACCCCCGGACGTTGGAGCCCGGTAACGCCGATAAGGGACTTGAAGAAGAGTGACCTAGTAGGTAGTTGTCAGCCAATCACGCCGTTGCATGACGATCACCTGACTTTAAATGATGACACAATGTACACGAGAGAGAGAAATTAGATCTTGATGAATAAGTGATGCATGTTTTCTCCATCTTGTTTACTTTTTCCCCATGCATGCAGGGCTTTGGCTTTGTAACTTTCCAAAATAATTCGGATGCTGACCGAGCGCGAGAGAAACTCAACGGCACTATAGTCGAAGGGAGGAAAATTGAGGTGCATGTCGAATCTAGTCTTTGTACCGTTTTATATATTACATACAGTCTTAGCTTAATTACTACTATTTTCGTTGTACTTATTGTCGTTGTCGTCGGTGCTCGTGGGCCGCGGCCGGGTTATAAGCACAATTTATTGCATTTCTGTCGTTTCTAGGACGTTTTTGTACAACTTTTCAATTCACGTTTTGTCCACCACCTCTCCACCACCGCCACTTTTATTTTTTGTTTGTTCCACATGGTGTATCGTGTTTTGTATGGTTGGGGTGTGTGTGTACACAGTGCATGACCAATGGCTGTTATGTTGACGTGCCTGACCATGTGACCGTAGTAACGCGTAGATCATTCTAACACGCAGTAGAGCAACAATTTGTACCTTTCTATTTCTACGACCGTACCATTAATTACCATTCAATTTGCAGCGACAATGGTCGTGTTCGTAATTAATTCGTTCATCCGATTCGGATGGGCATTTTAATCTCTTCTTTGCTGACATTTTCATATATTTATATATACTTTGTATCATATACCACTTACCTATTATTCTACAAACAGCCGCACATTATACATGCTTCTAATTCCATTTAATAATTTATAACCACAGTACTGACGCTTTCCGTTAACTTATTTCCACCTCTCGTTTGTCAATTTATCATATTTAAGCAACCTTTGTACAGCTATTCATTAAAAATCTATTTATACCACAAACAACAACCACAAGTTTACAAAATGAAGCACAGTCCACCCAAACACTGAGACTGCCTGTAAGTCTCATATGCACATTGTTTCTTGAACAGTTTTCTTCAATTCATTATTCCTAAACTAAATTCTTTTCTCATTTACCGCTTTTCGTTTTAATCTCCACTTTTCAATATCACACTTGGAGATCGCGTTGACGTGTCCCAAATTTGTCAAACGTACGCCCCGGTTACTTCCGGCACTCACAAAAGCCGGGGAGCGAGCGTCTGTTGTGTAGCAATTCTCTCTATCTCTCCGATCTATTTCTTGTTCCCGTGACAGGGGGGCGGTGTTGATTGCGAGAGGTTTTTAGGGATGCATAAAAAGCGCCGGCGGCGTACGTACCTCGTTGGAGCGGTTCCGTCGTTCGACACATAGGTAAGGGGTAAGTGTGATCGGGGTCACGTGACGGCCCGCCCGCTTGTTGTCCGTGGACCGGTGACACTTGAGCACCGTCTTGAGAATGAAGCTCGTGGAATCAGGCATGGTATTGTCCGTGGTTGCCATTTTCTGTCTTGATCTTGTCTTGACATCACAGCTAAGTTGTATGATTATCACCTATTGTATATTTTATCTCAACACCCACATGGATGAACCCCCACCCGGTGTCCCCCAGTCCGATCAAACGGTTTGCTTTACTTTCAAGAGAAAACAAAACTGTCACTTAAGCCACGCAGCAGCCTCCTCCCCCCGTATTTGTATTTGTGTTCCTCCTGTGACTTTGAGCCGACTGATTTTAAACTGACGTGGAGACAATGTTAGCTTACTCATATTATAAGATGCACTGTCCCACAAACACACAGCCGAGTGGCCCTCTTGTTAGTACGCCCGGCGCCATGGGAATCGGAGCATGATCCACAATCCGGTGAGCCGCAACTGGTACTTGTAAAGATTATGGGGGGTGATATATAAACCGATGTTGTTAGAAAAGGCAGCCCCTGTGATCTCCCTGTCGATTAATCAATCAATCTGAGTGGTGTGATTATCCCTCAGCTCCCCAGTGGCCCAAGGAAACTATAGTAAAAAGTGTCCTGCATCTTCTTAAATCAAATTGATTGAGTATTAGAGAGACTGGAATTCTATTTGGAAATTTGAGGACGGCGCTATTGGTAACCTTAACCACCACCTCGGCCAC
Organism: Scotoplanes globosa; assembly: GCA_027575025.1. Lineage (NCBI taxonomy): Eukaryota > Metazoa > Echinodermata > Holothuroidea > Elasipodida > Elpidiidae > Scotoplanes > Scotoplanes globosa. Next base: position 5,831 of record JAODAI010147862.1, on the reverse strand, counting down.
CTTCCCATCTTGACCACCTTCCCATCTTGACCACCTTCCCATCTTGACCACCTTCCCATCTTGACCACCTTCCCGTAGGATGAGCATTGCATGGTGGACCTCAATAGCGGTCCCTCTGTCCGGTATCAATATGCATTATTCTGATTTGTGAAATGAATTTGATTTCTTACACAAGAATGGGTTTTATTTGAACATATTCCATGGAAAGGCATCTTTGTTGCGTAGAACCGTAATATATTTGTGTATCAAGTAGTTGTTTGATTAACCGGAGATTAAGCCAGCTCTTGTGTTGTGTGGTGCTGAGTGAGTTTCTGGATGGTTTGTTTGCATCGCATGTCAATTTGATTTTAACTGTACAGGGCCACATCACTGCTAATTATGTATAACCAGTGGTTACTCAAGGCTAGAAATTGGGAGAATTTAACTTGGGTCTTTCTAATTTTAAAAATTGTGGAAATCTGCTCATAAATTTGTGTCCGTTGCGAATCACAAAATTTTGATAATATGTAAATCTTACATATGGGCCTAATGTTTACATTGACCATCTATAACAGTCTATAAAAGATACAATAGTACAAGAGGAACTATCGTAAAGTCAGGCTTTATTAGCAAGCTTTTTACTGGTTCGACCGAACCCCCCTTTGGGTCAAATCACGGGACCGACGTCCAAATGTTAGGGTAACTGACCGACGCCCAAAGGTTAGGGTAACTGATCTAGCTGTGCCAATTCCGAACCCTGCTACTTGTTTAGTGAAAGTACCACTCTTTCGCAATACGGGAAATGGTCAAAATTCAAGGAATCAACAGTTTGAAACGGAAAATCACATTTATATTACAAAGAAAAAGTTATTAAGAAAACTCTAATAACTCTCGGAAATAAATATTTGTAGAACGACTTATTAATGCAAATGTTGATACAACTTCTCACAAACTTCTCGAAATATAGCGCATTTGTAAATTTCCATATAAGGAGTGTAATTTTAACGTGTTTCAGTCACCATGCAACACGTTAAATTACAGAAATTATATTAGTAAAACAGGGAAGGGCATCTTTTTTGATGGAAATGGACACCTTAGACATTAGTAAAACATAATTTATATATTTAAAGTGGAAAAATAATGACTTTATGTAAAGCAAAATTGGTGAACATTTTGGGGTGACTCTGGGTCAGCTGGGCTTCCTCGTCGAAAGTGAGACATGACGACAAACTAGGCTTCCTGAAAACTTAAATTCTATGCACATTCCCTCTTCCGATAATTTTGCTAGTTAAAGTTCCCCTCAATGTTCCAGACCTTCATTTATAAGGAGCGCCGGCGCGATCGCGCTCCAAGGTGCTCCTGAAAAGTTCTCAGGAGAGCAATTGATTGTTCTCCTCAAAAAAATTGACTAATATTGGTCGCAAATCACAATGTGATATTAATGATATAGTCCGTTACATTTTGCCCTATTGTGCTCGAAAAATAGAACAGAAAAAAATGTGTTAAAATTTCAGGAGAGCGAAAAACTCTCCTTAATCTCCAAGGAGCTGAAAAATAGCTCTCCTGAGATTCTCATACGTGAAGGTCTGATGTCCCCCATATCATTAAAAATTAACTGCAGTCACTCACCACTCAGTGACAGGATTTGGCACCATTTGTAGTTTGACCAATTAAAGGGAGGGGGCCGGGGTATATAATAGTCGGTGAAAATTAGTCCAGAGTCAGATAAAAACGAGAAACTTGTTGAAAAATGTGAGGACCATTTGTTGCGAAGCCCTTATAAAGTTTTGGGTAAATAATAGGTGGTGGAAATATAGTCTGGGTCGGCTAAAAGCGAGTAAGTCGGGGGGAAAATATGGGGTCTATTTGGCCCCAAACTCCTAATTTGTTTTAGGTATTCGAGTCTAGGGAAACACAAATCCTGAGCACGGCACGGATTGTGATCCCACAAATAAATCTGCTAAAGTTATCCAGAACCATTCCAAAATCTGTGTTAAATGAACGATAGACATGCATTCTAATTTCTAGAAGTGGTCTATACCGTCGGCTGTATGCCTCGATCCTTCTTTCTTAGTATTCCATAGTTAATTGCGTATGAGATTTGGAGCTCGGTGACGAAATTAAACTTCCAAATTATGTCAATTATCTGTAGATTTAAATATGCTCCAGTCGCTAAACACCATATTGCTGCAAACAACATATTAATTTTATTTTAAGCATTGTTTTACTTTCTGGTGTGTTATAGCAGTGTAGGAGGCCCTATACACACAAAATAGTTTGATATATGTATAAAAATAACATATAAATTGTAAATGCACAAAACCTTCGGCAGTTCCACGGGTAATCTATGTCAAATTACAGTGTTTAGTTATATAGCACATTGTTGCATGTGTATAGTAGATCACTGGATTGTTCAATAATTGTGTAGCATGATATCCCAAGTCTGTGTCTAATTGTAACATCTAGTTTACACACACCAAAGAAAGATATTATAACAATCCCACTGTGGTTAAAAGTTACTTGATAAATGGCACAGAACTTCATAAAACGATCAGGTTCATCGTGGGTCTAGGACAACTTCCTCCTGGAAACCGCCACAAACAAACCTCCCCAGATCAAATCCCCCTTCCCCCTTTCACAGCACCCCGTAAAATTATCTTCCCAAGCCAATAGTACCCTCGGGCTATTATATTGGAGGGGAGTTTACTTGGGGAAAGTTATACAGGGAAAATTGTCCTGGGGAATTTGATCAAGGGAATTGTCCTAGGAAAGTTTTCTGGGCAGGGGTGTCATAATACCCAGATTCATAGTTATGAACATTTGGAGGGTTATTCTAAATACTGACTGTAGACTATCTAACTAATTGGTATGGTTTCGTTAGTCAACAAATTTAAACCTTGTTCTGTTAACCATGCATTTATCGAGGAGACCCAATCTTCAAAATTGTGCAGATATCGTAGATATATCCGATGATTGATATTATGTAGAGTACTATGTACATTGAACACATGCTACTGTAATGGCTGCATATGGCGGTAATTAAATGCCTACTTATTAAATCAGGATACCGTGCAATCTTTTGGAAACGTATCGCACTATTTGAGCTAAACTGCACTAAATGATGACGACAAGATTAACCAATAAGTCGTAGGCTATGTCTAGCTGCTATTTTCGTGGAAGTTGGGTGCATGTTTGATATACTTCATTATCATGTCATATAGTACGTTACTCAAGATCATTTAATATGCATGATGTACGTCATGAATCATTCATGATGTAATTAACATATTTTGATCGGTTTTCAATTGGTTGTATGCGCCTTAGTTTGTATTTGGTATGGAAGAAAATATTCCGACTTTGATCGTCTTGTTTCGTTTGTAGAATTGGAATATTTTGGCGGTTTTGGGGGTTTACTAAATATTTTAACTTTGCGGTAAATGTATAATTGGTTATAAGTCAGTGCAATATCAGTCGGTATCGTCAGTTTGGGGGAACAAGCAAAAGGTCCTTCTGTCTGGTGTGGCCGAAACTTGCATATTTAAAAAAATTGTGGATTCTGTGAGCAAATAGATATGTTCAGGTATTTGGACAGATTGTCTTTTTAACTATGCATTTTTATTTTGCTATCAATTGGTGTTTTAATCAGCTCTGTGTGGACGGCTATTCTAGTTTCCTATATATTATGAGGACATTCAGTCTTTACGTTGGAAAGGAATAATGATAGTCTGCATTGGTCAATATATCTTGCATGCATCTTGCCTTTATAATTGTATTATGAGGTGAGTTTTCAGAGTGTGGTAGAGTGCTTGCTTTGCAATCCAAGAGTCCCTGGTTCGAATCCCCTCAGATGCGGTTCCAGCATGGTCAACAATCCAGTGATCCTCGACTAGGAAAAAAATCAGAGGACAGCGTTATTAAACTGGAAGGTTAGAAATGAGCCGTTAAACACAACCAATAACAACAACAAGTTCTTTGTAATATACTGAAATTGATTTCTAAATCAACTGTGGTTTACAAATCTTGACCGCTACTTCGGCCAAGATGACCATCCATGATCACATTTGATACCGTAGTGACGTATACTGAATGATATACATCCGCAATATATGCTTCCAGTTCAGTGGGGTACATATGCAGATACCACCTCCAGTAATGTCTGATTTGGATTAGATTTTGGCATATTTGGACATGTCCAAGTAAGGATGGTATCCAAATCAGGAGGACAGTCAAAGTATTTTCAACATGATCGATGCATCCTATTTGGGATACATAGCGATATCTCTGTCTCAAATTCACCTTTGACGTCCTCCCCACAAATGCTTACATTCAATTAAAGACAGGAGTTATAGCAATGTGTACAATTTACAATCCGGCCATTAATGAAACTTTGTCTTACGGACCGTGAAGGAGTTGCATACTCCGTCGGTTCCGTTGGCTGCCTAAATTTAATTAGTGAACGACACCGTCCAAATCAGGATGACAGTCAAATGATTTTCAACTTTCAATTCAGTCTCCATTTTGATATACACGACAGATGCATCCTATTTGGGACATATCAATATATCTCCGTCTTAAATTCACCTTTTAATTCAGTCTCCATTTTGATACACACGACAGATGCATCCTATTTGGGACATATCAATATATCTCTGTCTTAAATTCACCTTTGACCACCTCCCCTAATGCTTACATTCAAATCAAGTCAGGAGTTAGCAGTGTTTGTGCATCGGCCTTTCTACTGTCGTGTGTTTAATTTAAAAACCTGGCTATTAATGAAAATTTGTTTCACGGATCGCGAAGGAGGTACATACTCGGCCGGTTCTGCTGGATGCCTAAATTTAATCAGTGAATGACGACGCGGTACGACGGGCAGAGCCGATATATCGACTTTCGGTGCTGTTTGATGGCAAATTTGATTACGCGTTACGTTTGGCCGACTCCTCTGCATACCAAATCCAATTTGGTCGATGGCGAGCCAACACGGAGGCCTGGTAATAGTTGGAATTCAACAATACGCGGTGGTGTGTTCAACGCTACGTGGTGGCATGTTCCTTTCGCGAGGTTAGGCTAAGAGTAGGAGTGAACCAAATTAATTATCTGCGTCGTGCTGCCGGCTCGATGTCGACCGAACGTGATTGCCGGCTGTCGGTAAGTTTGGCTGTATCGTAAAGTCACTTATAGGCATCCATCCGTACGGCATGACGGCCATCAATTGGATTTTAATGATGTGTTTTAGGTGGATGATGCGATTTAGCTTTCTGTCGGTGGGTTTGCTTATTGAATTGTTACTCGATAAACAAATTAATACGATAAACGGGTAGCAGGGACTGATTAATAAGAGCGCATTCAAATTGTGAATTGAAGCGTATGGATCGATAAAAATGTTGTAATTTAAGGTATAAATTGTAAATTTATATTGTTTGCTCAGGACTAATTGTCTGCATATTGAATGCCAACACATTTAAACTGTAAATCCGGTCATAAAAATCAATACAAATTATTGAAAGTTGAGTTATTAATTGTAATTTTATATTAATTGGAAATTGGAACCAAACCTAGCAGCTGTCTCGTTCTTCTAATCCGACCGTCTTTCCACAAAGAGTAGTTGGTGAGTTATCCCAGAGGGTCATTTGTTTGTATCGTAAAAACCCTGAATGGAACTTGAATATAATTAACCTATCTGGTACTAACGGGGTACGAAATAAGAAAAAAAATCAACAGGTCTGCTCTCCTGAAATTTTACAGGTCCGCCAAAAGGATAAATTATTTTTTAAATCGTAAAAATCTATACATAAAATCGCGTTCATCGCGAATCACACAATTTTGACAAATATCTTGATAATATGTGGTCC
>JAODAI010147751.1:0-11013 GCA_027575025.1 Scotoplanes globosa | reverse complement strand
TTTCTTGTTCAAACGGCAAAGGTTGCCAGTACTTGATTAAATCAATAATTTATTAATACGGTCTAAATTCCTTGTAATGAGGGCGTGAGTCTAATTTATATATGTATATGTATAGCCTATATAGGCCTAATGACAGGCATATAGTACATATATACTGTACTATGGTAACATGATATACTGTATTATAATATAAACGTACGTATGCATGTGCAAGTATATATGCCTATATCATAACAGTATTTATATGTGCATTGTACGTTAATTTCACGTCGATCAAAAACTAGCTGTAATACATTTTCACTTTATATACACATGCAGTCATATTCATACTTGATGGGCCGGGCTGTGGCTGGGGTGAGATGACTAAGGGCTATAGTATATCCAAGGCCCTAAAGGAAGTGTGCACAAGGCAGTAATTTACCATTGGGTGCAAGTTATGCAGTATTCGTGTTGGGTCAGTCTCTTCATACAATAGTAAAAAATAAGTCCACTGAACCAGTTTAATATAGCAACGTGTTGTCTTTTCCACTGGAAGTGTAGATTTTGACAAATTAGGAAACATATGACCTTGTATAATGGGTAGGTTTACAGAACGGATATCCTATATGGGCACTATTTGCATTGTTTGAACTCATTGCCGACTGCATGCATGCATGTATAGTGCCTAGGTCAATTTTCCAGAAGTTATTAAGGTCAGCGATTAAAATAATTGTATGGCATATACCATTCCTATTTACATATACCTCAGAACAGCAATATTTGTCCCTCAAATACAATGGCACAAATACTGGAAGGCACGCATGGGTACTCCACGCCACCTACATATATGCAGGGTGTGTCACTCAGTAACGATAACCCCGTGCTCTACGACCCTCATAATTATACTAATTATATATAGGTTCAAAATAGTAGGCTGGGCCGATAATTGGAGATATTTAATTTTCATGACCGGTCAATGTGTCGAATGGAAAGTTGCTTCTATGACCAAATGACTGTTGATGACCCGTCCATATTATAAATGGAAAGTTTCCATTATCTGACTATCAGTATAAGTGCACAGGGGTTAAGGTCAATAGAATCGTTGTTCACTGTTCCCTTTAATAAACGTTCCTGACAAAGTGACAAAGTCAGCTTATTTTATATGGACTATGTATTCCCTACCCTATTTATTTAACTCTAAATAATATACTGGAGTGTATGCATGCGACCGATAAGTACTGAATCTGGCATGCCTTGTAATGATTGTTAATCTACAATCAATTCATTTTAGACAAATAAAATATAGCATGAATTGAGAATGGAACATAAGATAAAACGCACCGATGACAACATGAAGTCGTGACCGTGTAAGGCAATAATACGAACCGAACGTTGTCGGCAAACACACGTCGGATGTGTCTTTTTCATGTGTGAACACTATCATATGCATTGTATTATAGCCCCCTTTACTTTTACTTCTTGAATCGTACCCGCCCGCGTGCGGGGTATGGAATTGTACTTGTAGAACCATTTTCTTGTCATGTGTTGCGTACATTTTGGCAATATACCCGTCAGGCACTGATCCAGGGGTCCGGGTCCGCCCCCCCCTGCTCAGCGGTCATTTTTTTTAATATACCCTCCATATGCCGATATAATTATTGTTATTTTTCTTAGATGCTAGGAAAATGCATTTCAGCACATCATTAAAAAATCCCGGGTAGGACCCTACACACAATCCGACCCGGTTCCCCGCGTATAGTACTCGCAGTTGCTGCTTGTGCCTTCAATTTGCGCCCACCCTTTTTTTGCAAGCGTAACCGGTTTAGATATATGAATGATTAATTATACAAAACATATTACCAGGATCGGACCCCTTGCTCATAGGTGATTTTTTAATATGCCTAAATTTCAGGCTGAAATAAATTATTATTATAACGCCTATGATTTGGTTCATAGGTGCCAGGAAAACGCATTTCAGCCCACACTTTTTGTAAAAAAATCCAGGGAGGACCACACACCCTTCATCACATTCAAAACTCATGTATGTACATTCTTGTGGCCTCATTCTTTTTACACACCTAACCAGTTTACATATGTGGATGTTTATGGAAAATATTTCACGTTCGTCATTCACGTTCATCTAACCCAGGTGCCAGGAAAATATTTTAACACCTTGCTTTTAAAAAAATCAGGGAGGACCCTCCACCAAACGGTCTTCGCAATTTAAAGTGCGTCCAATTAGTTCCCCTCTTTTTGAAAACGTAACCCGGAGTTTACATGTGTATATATGATCGATTCAATACATAACCATTATTCGTTATCCCCCCACCCCCTCCACACTTCCCCTGTGTTCATTCACATGCTGGCGATCAAGAAACAATTGCAAGAATACCACTGATTGGATTTAATTTTAGAAAGTACAATCGACCATTGTTAGGCAACGATAATCAAAATAAAAAAGGAAATTTGTGATGCAAAGTTGACCTTAGATTGCAGAAAATGTTGCACCAGATTGCATCTAAGGATACTTAAGTTTTCAAAATCCGTGCCAACCACTGTGGTGCTCCCCTTAGATGGTCTACCATATGATCAGTGGAATCAACAAATCAGCGAATATCCCCCCTGCGAAAATACTTGGACCCGCGCCTGCCCGTCCATATCGGACATTGGCTGTTGATGTCACATTAATTTGGAAATGGTATGTTTTACAAATGTGCAATAATAAGTATGTTAACACAGATTGCATATGATGTAACACTGCTATTTGTAAATAAATTGACGTTTAGTTTATTGTGCCAGTGTAAGTATGAACTTGTTCTCATCTACCCTTTTATCTCAAACGTAATAAAATAAATAAAACAATATAGGCCTAATTACATAATAAGCAAAACAATTGAATTACACTGTGTCTTAAATATTACTACTGCACCCATGCCGAAACCATTATCCCATGTTAGGCATTCACAAGCCTTAAAACCATAACATGTTATAACACAGGAGATAAACTCCTTGTCCTAACCCCACGCATTTAGATGTCCATGTGTTATAACAAATTGAATTATATACTTTTGTTGATATTGCATGTCGTTCGATAATTCATCTAAATTAGATGAAGCATAGCAGATTATGAAGTTTAATTCAGCTGTGAAGTTAAACTTATTTTCAGTGCCGTAAAATGCCCCATTTTTTGCAATATCACTCCACCTTATCGTTCAATTTCTATTTCAATGCATATTCCCAACTGAGTAGTTACCCCCAAAGCTGAGTGATTATCCCGATTCAGTGACTTTTCTCAATTTTGTGTATTTCCGCGACATAGTCGGAATTCCCCGAATAGATTAACAATTTCATCCAACTAGCTAATTTCACAAGGAAGTGATTTTCGAGAAAAAGTCATTTAAACGAGGGATTGATTTCTTCCCACTAAGTGATTTAAACGATGACGTGATTCCGCCCGACTAAAAATGATAATTTAAACTATGGAGTGATTTCTCCATAATAAGTTATTTAAACGACCGAGTGATTTCTCCTCATCAAGCCTGACTTGAAGGACGGAGTGATTTCTCCCGACTAAGTGTTGTTTCTCCACATTAAGTAATTTAAACGACGGAGTGATTTCTTCCGACTAAATGATTTAAATGACGGAGTGACTCCTCCAAACTACCAAGGGATTTAAATGACTTGGAATGTTGAAATAAAATAAAATAAAACTAAAATCGAACTGTGTTATTTCTTTATTTCAACATTTCACATCAGGGTAACTTCTTTAGCCATTGGCTAATCTTCCAGAAGGCACTGTGACTGAACTAACGGGTAAGGGGGTAGAGGGAAAAACCGGAGTGCCCGGAGTAAAACATCTAGTTGTATAGACATGGCCATCCCATTTGCACGTCCAACCGGGAATCGAGCCCCAGTCGCAGTAGTGCAAGAGAGTAGCGCTTACCACTACGCCACAGCCTACTCCTGTTAACGCTTTATATGTTTCTGGCATAATATATGCTTTATATGCTCCTGTACGTGTTATAACGTGGTATACACATGTTACAAATTAGGGTTATGATTAGGAGTGTATAACACATGTTATGTATAGTAATGTAGCTGTTTTTTAGTTATGAATTTGGAATTCCTGATGACTTCAATATCTAGCCAATATAGGACTACATCTTTCTTACAGCATAGGTCTATGTATATACATAATCCCAAAGAGAGAAAGCAAATCAATGAACTGTAAAACATAATACTGTAGCCATAAACGGGACTAATGCAACGACAAAACACGATAATAGTAGCATTATAAGCTATAAGTTAAATAACTTCAGATTATAGCTTTGTTCATTTCCCATGAAGAACATAATAGTAGACCCTATTATCACAATACACATAACTTCTACATTAAGACCTCCAGTAATCTATATATGGCACAGCGTTTTATAGTATTATTATTACAACCTTTTTATCGAGGGTGAATCGGTTAGCCGAAACTAATCTTCTCCGAGGCCTTCTTAAAACATGCACATAAGTAGAAGGTTAAAAGGCAATTAAAAGTGAATTATATAAATTATTTACAATGATAAATGGTGGCAATTATGTCAAACAAAGAGTAGTGATGTCAAGCAAGGCATACGGCGGTATAGTTAAAAGTCCATTGAGATTTATATACCACATTTAGTCGTTTAACTATAAGTCGTTGGTCAAATGTACGCCAACCTAGCTTATTAAATAGATTAACTGATTTTTCTTCTTAGGTCGGGCCTAAGATATTTATAGCAGCAATTTGACTCATTTTTAGATCATGTCACTTTTACCTTGTGTACAAGTACCGCTCATTAAATTGCAATAATCAATGTAAGGTAAAATATATCCATTCAAATATTGAACATCTATACATTTTAATTCTTCGTAAAAGGGCTAATGTCGAACTTACAGTTTTGCCACAGTGGTGTAGCATAATGTGGGGGAGGGGGAAGAGTGTCCCCCATATACATTTTGGGTATGACGAAGAAGGTGAAAAAAGTAAAATGAGAGAGTTATTGCCATAATTGACTACCCTCCCCTTCCCAATAGCGGTGCTAGAGGGGAATGGTGTGGGAATGTGGAGGTAAACCCCGCCGAGGAACAGTCGGATCCCCCATCGGAGAAGAATGATTGAATCTGTCGGGGAATTGAATTATGTTTTTATAATACAATGGGGAAAATAAGCTATGATATATAGATTCCCCGACGAATTGAATAGTATTCTATGACGGGCGCTAGACGTCTCCAAATGTGAGATTCCTTCCCCGATAGAGGGATATTTCCACCGACTTGGTCCGAAATACTGCTTATGTTATTTGTGATATTGACCTTTTGTTAATGTAAAAAAATTCAACCGTGCATATAATTATGCACTGTTGATTTTTGTAGATTTTGCATAGCCTCTATAGACTATGTATGAAGAACAATATGGAAGAGTATATCCCTCCCCTCGTCGCGGAACGTCGGCCCCACGCAAACCATGGTTCCGGCGTTATCCCCGCCATAGCTATACGGTATAAATGGGTAACTATGCCAGGTGGTACATGCTGTATGGATATGTGGAAACCAGAAATATGCAACTGGTGTGGCATAAGATCAGTAGGGTTGCACACAATAAACAAAAAAGTATACACATATCATGAAGGGCTTCCGCGGATTAAACATGTTGAGAATACTTCACACATTGGTACATCCGATGGAGATGAGAAAGGGGTGGTACGATTATTTACCAAACGAGGCCTCGACGGGTTATCTCCTCAAATGGTGTTACCTTACTCACCGCGGAAAATCTTCCCTATTAGTGAAGTCTTAATTTACACACCTTTTTATTTTTGAGTTAGTTCTACTTGCATATTCGTCAGCATTGATTTAGAAGATGGAATTTTGTCACCTTGAAATATCATAGCTAGGTGAAAAAGATAGCACCATTTTGCATCTAAGCTCATTTCGAACACCAAACAAATCTGTTTCACGCCAAACGAATTGGTGTTGGTTATTTTTTAGTGGGATGGGTGCTGTTTTTTTATTTATTTTGTTATTAATATTCAGGGGGCCTGCCAGTACAAGCTTTGCTTTTCAGGTCTCCTACATTTTCTTTTACATTTACCTTGATTTTTCCATATAATTATATTGTAATGTTATTGTATATTGTACATGAAGATGAAAATAAACTGGAACTTGAACTAGAACTAGGTATTGCCAGATTAGATTTGAATCAATTCGAAAGATAAGTAACTTTTCTAATTTAGTACTTTCCAGTTGTGTTCCTCCTATACATACATTTATTTTAACGTTGTCGTGTAGATTATTTTATCTTTGTTTAGAGCATTTTCTGTATTAATTACCATTAAACAACATTTATATATACTGCTGGAATCGTTATTGGGTTTAATGGAAAGTTCCCCGGTAGTTTTACCAGAACCATGAAAAGTAGTATGGTCGTCATACATATCAGCTGAGCAGTGGGAAAGACATCATATCAAAGTCATTACTATAAATTAGAAATAATAACAGACCGATAATAGATCCTTGCATCCTTGTGGGACATCACACGATATTTCCATAGATTTCGACAAAGGACCATTTGCCAATCCCTTGGAATACTTCCCTCCCTCAAACACACCTTGAGCAATCTCCCTAACCAATTCACTCCCACCTCCCCTGTGTCAATAAACATCTACTCTCATTTCGTCCAAATATGCATACTTATCCCTCTTCATCTGTATCAGAGCCCAATCCACTTCAACTTTAGATAATTCCTCCACCTCAATCTTACCTCTCACTGCGCTTGGTAGGTACACATCGTCACTTCCTCCCTAATTGTACAGCTTCCCAAAGTATTTATCCTATACTGTAATTACTTCACCCTTGTCAGTGACCAACCTATCATTCGAATCATCAACCACTCTGTCTCCATTAACATATATGCCTTTTCCTTCCTGTCCGGTGCCATCCTAAGGATAATTTTCCTTCCCCTATCATCATCCAGCTGCTTGTAAAGTTTGTCTTCCGTATCACATCTAGCCATTTCTAAAGCCCTCCCAGCTGTCCTCTTTTTCTGCCCATAAAGGTGATGTAAAGCTAACTCCGATTGTATCTCCCCCTATCCCTATCTTCAAAAGCACCCGCTTCTCTTCCCATTGATACTAGCTACGCGAACCAATGACTCTGGTAAGCCATTCCACTCTTCAACAACTCTCTGAGAGAAGGAAAACTTCCTAACATCTAACCTGTAATACTCCTTACCTAATTTAAGACTATGACCTCTGGTACCAAAATAATCAGAGAGCGTAACGAAATCGTCGAACTTCAACTTATCAAACCATGAGCAATTTTAAATACCTGAATAAGATCACCACGAATACGACGAAGATCAAAGTTGAAAGCTTTAGATAAGTTGATCGTTGATCATAAGACAGATAACTAAGGGAACTAACTAATTTAGTGGACCTTCTTTTAACACCCCCCCCCCTCCCAAGAATAATCATATCCTTAGCTAAAAACGGGTTCCAAACTTGAACAGCAAACTCCAAATGAGGCATAATCATCTGCTTATATAATATAACAACAATATAATTATGGAGGAAGTTAAAATGACGTCTAATCAACCCTCTCTTTGCATATTCGACACATTGCTTAGACGGCTTCATTGAAGAATCCGAATCTGTACCATTAATTTATCATCCAATTAGTAGGCCTATATTATTTGTAAACAATTAACATATCATTGTGAGCAATATTATGTCCCATTTCGACAACCACTCCATTCTCAGAGTCAGCTAAAAGCATCCAACGTGGTAGAAGTTGCGAAACCCAACTGGCTGGTCTTGTTAGCGACTATGAATGAATGAATATGTTTCCTGGCCCTTCTCAACGCAGTGGTTATATGAGCCACCCAAAGCCTTTGATATACCAATTAGAGCCACTGGAATATAAACAGTCCAACGCTCTAACCACCAACAGACCAATGTCAACCATTTGGTATATTCGCCACCCTGGTCCATTTGTCTAATTAATTCCCATTTCTGATCAATATACTACCCTATCTCTACAGCCCATTTATTTGATGGTAATACAAATTAAGCCAGCCGGCAACATCGTTTTACCCTAAACAGTGAAATACATTAAGCTATCCAACTATCGGATTGCACCCCTCTCTCTAGCTCCATATGTTGCAGGAAACTGTATGCTGAAAGCCGGGCAGATATGGAGGACACATGTTACTAGCATACAACAAGCACATTAATATACAACACGTTCAACAATTCATGCGCCTGGGCACGGGGATCCCATATGTGCAGCAAATGTGCAGCAAATGTGCAGGGCCCGAGGCTAATAACATGAATGAGACACATTCGTTTTTGGAAACAGTCTAAGAAATGTTATTTCTCGGTATTATTCGGCCCGCAGGCCGAAAATGTTATTCATGTTGCGACAAACCCAATTACCGCCATCGGCGGGCAACCAAAATATCCCTATGTAGAAGGAAGCACCTTGATCGGGAGATAAACTCAGGGCACATAGCGCGACATGAATAACACGTAATTATACCGAAAAGTAGGTCAAAAACGTGGCGATTGTGCGCTTCAAAGCCGGGGCTTTGAAACGACATCAATCAATGTTTTCGTTTATTTTGACAGCTTTTAGGAAGTCCTAAAGTGACGGGAGACTGACAATAAGTAAGTATGTGTTTCTTTGAACTGCGATAGCGGATCCATGGACAGGCCTGGAGAAACCTGCGATTACATAATGCAGATATTCGATCAGCAACATTAATATACCATGTAGATGTATTTAATGTAAGAAAGAGTACGGACACGAGAGTTGGGATAACAGGGAAGCTCATGATATCTCAATGGAACGCGGCCATAATTACAACGAAAACGCCAAAATAGCAAGAATTACTTTACATATTACTGTATAAACTACAGTAGAAAAATAGACAAAAAGAAAATGTTGTCCAAACATGGTTTTATTACTAATGTTATTATGACCAGCCCCGACCCGATGCATGCAACGCCTATAATGCAATGTTCTTATTCATTATAGTGTAATATTTAACAAAGTCGGCCCAAATAATTATGTTGTTATTCATCAATAATGTTATATACCCACATCACCCATACAAAATGTCATATTAACCAAAGTTATTATTTTAATTACAATGTCATATTAAATCACAAAGTCCAAAACTGGACTCCGTTGATCAGTGGTTAATATAGTGTCTGTCCCCATATCACAACCTGAAATCAAATCGTTGGATTGATATTTTACGGACTAATTAACATTGCGTTGTACAGTTGTACTAGCGCCGTCCCCATATCCTTCCCATGGTCGAGGATCACAATACTATCATATACAACTAAATTACAGAGATGACACCATCATAGATAAATGACCCCACCTTTGATTCGAGCATATTAATATATATACCTTCAACTGGACTGATCGTTGTGATAAACATTACAATGTTAAAGCTGCTTTAACACAGACCAACTGATGTCGCCCTCCGTACACTTATTTGAAAGTTATGGAAACCGGAAGGTGGACAATCTCTCCAAAATATCGTACACTCATCATCAAGCAGTAAGGCTTGGAACATTAACTGTCCACTACACACGCACATGGCGTGTGCTTAATATAAAAAAAAATATTTAGCAAATTAATAAACTTCTTCCCATTATCACACACAAGACAAGAATCGGGACTTTACTTTTGTACTTATAATTGTGGCGCCATCACGCCTAATTATTATTCCTACGAGATAAGCAAACTTCACTACAAAATGATTGAATGAATGAGTTTCTGGCCCTCTTCAACGCCGAGGTCACAAGAGCAACCTAAAGCCTTTGAAATACAAGTTTGAACAACTGGGAAATAAGGACAAATCATTTCACATATTTTCGAAAAAGGTTAATTGATTCAAAACAGGGTTGTAGCGTCAAGAGTAGAAAAACAATTTGGCCATCTTTTCAGAGATTTGACGTCTGTCTTTCACAATCTGAAATGGTCTTTCAAAATATTGAAAATGTAAGGTCCGTTGCATCTGTGTCGTCGTGAGCGTCACCAAGCGGGACAGCTCTGCCAAATGCACGGTCTTCCCCCTACGGTGTTGAGCAGCAAGGGGTCTTGGCCAATTGGACGCGGTGACGCGGCGTACGGTCAAGGCAGGACACACGATCGTGGGCGGTCCGTGACAGAAAGTGGGTCCCGACAAAATGTGGGTAAATGTTGTCTTTGATTTGTTTACAACAGGAATAAAGACCACAAAATGTGGGTAAATGTTGTCTTTGATTTGTTTACAACAGGAATAAAGACCACGTCGCCAGCACTCATATGGTCTTTGCTTTTTTACAACAGGAATAAAGGTCACGTCGACGGCACTCGTATAATCTTTGATTTGTTACAACTTGGAATAAAGACCACGTCGCCAGCACTCATAGAGTCTTTGATTTACTTAAAAAGGAATAAAGATCACGTCGCCAGCACTAATATATAGTTGAACATACCACCGATAATCAATTTGAATTTATACAAAAGATCAAAATATCATTTACATAAAAATCTACGCAACCTATATATTAGCATCGAGATTCGATGGATATACCGCCACATTCCCATGCTGTATCCAGTATACGTGTAATGTTGCAACCATTGCATTCAATACTAAGGAATGTCTTTCACAAACATATAATAAATTGTTAAACAGCCATGCTGATTGTGGTATCGAAATAACTGGACAATTTCAAACTGCTTATATGTATTGGCTATACTTATATCGCTTGCATATCATATGCCTCATACACGATATATTAATAAGCGCACGCATACATACACATATAATGATATATATTATGCATATACCTCTCGCTCATAATATACTATGATATATATATATATATACATGATATGATATATATAGATATGATTCATTATATAAATTAACCACATGCCCTCAGTGGAAGGATTTTATACTGTACACATAACTGTTGATTAATTATATACATAAATATATATAAT
>JAODAI010147750.1:0-16906 GCA_027575025.1 Scotoplanes globosa | reverse complement strand
CAGCTCCTCCTCCACCTGATTCTTCCACATTTTCTTTGGTCGACCTCGTCTCCTTCGTCCATCCACCTTGAAGTCCACTTCTACTTGGGAAAATGCATAATGTTCTGGAAAACGTAATTTAGATACCCCTCTTCCTATAAACTATAACCTCTCCTATTTACATGTAACTAACCTGTAGCTTGTCTGGATTACATATAATCTGTATGTGGGCCTGCCTCGCTTCATTACTGCAGTGACTGCCATACGTATCGCCATTCTTGTAGGTTAAAAATAACCAATTTGCTGAAAAGTAAGATGAAACAGAACAACTCGGAATTGAAGTAATGTTTCTGATGCCGCCGCAAAAGGAGTGATGGTAAAGCGATACTCTAAGGAAGTACACTAAGTATATGGGAGGGAGTTTTCTAAATCTTCAATTCTTTAAAATGGTTTATCAGGGATTCCTCGTAAAGATAACAGAATCAAAGTGATTTTTTAAAGGGGGATTAAAACAAGGCTTAGGATTAGGAGTATACCCAATATTTCTATCATACCACTATTAAATGACTACCAAAACTGACATATTTTAACCTTGTTTTTTGCCAAAATTTCTCCAAAACTATAGTCAAAACTTCTCCTGTTGTCGGAAAAACACCATTGGCTATCAATATAAATTGTAGCTTGGCAACAAATCAATAATTTGCCGTCCGACTTAGGGGTCACTTCAAAACTCACCACAGTGGATGGTCATGGAAGATATTAATGCGTCAAAGTTCAGTGCACAGCAACTGCTGCCTTACAGCAGTTACTGTGCACTGAACCTTGACGCAGTAGTATCTTCCACGACCATACACTGTGGTGAGTTCTGAAGTGATCCCTTAGCCCACTTCCCTAAAAGTATCTCTTTACTGGAATACTCTAAGAATCATAATTGACTATTGAATATACAATATTTCAAGCAACTATACTTAACATATTTATTTATATCATATATAGCAAGATGAAGAGATAAGTAAGAAATTTAACCCAGAACCCCCATGACTGAATCATCCCAACAACTACATCACATCCCATGAACCAGGCATCCCGTGATACAACATACACTAACCTAGTTTGCTAGATATAGGTCAGTTGTATGGGGTCATACTATTATAATAATATAGGATAGAGGGTAAGTATAATGTGCAATAGATCCCATGAACCAGGCATCCTGTGATACAACATACACTAACCTAGAACCTCCTTTTCTAATTTTTATGTTTACTTTTTTAATGCACCTAAAATATGTTTTCGATAACATTGCATGATATCAGTGTTGACACCGCTTAATATCAACATATTGTGCCAGTGTTAATTGATTTACAACTGTTTTGTTTTAACTTACTTGTCACACTGACATAATAACAGGGACCCTGAGCCGCCACAAATTTAGAGAGAGAGAAATAGTTGCTTAACGGCACATCAACAGCTAAGGTTATATATAAGTGCCAGATAGGGTTAAGATTAATATCCCATTCAGGAAATTTAAACGATACAAAGAGATATACGATACAAACAAGACAAACATAAAAAAGGAATGACCACCCGGGATAACTCCCAGACTTATGAGGCAGGAGACATCGAGATCCTGCCCCGAGACCGCCATTTTACGTCCTCATCCGATGGACTTACAAGACAGAATAGACTGAGCCCCGGGACTGCAGTTGTACGTCCTCATCTGATGGACACAAATTTAGAAGGACCACCAGAGGGTCTGGATGTGCTAAATGGTACAAAATCACTAGTCTATGTATAACTTTACACTGTAGAACACTTATTTTCTGATATCAATATCACCGCAATATCAAACCATACTGACTAATGTTGAAAATCACAGTAAATCATAATAGTTTTATAAGAATTAATTTCAATTTTAAATTAACCCAAGTTTGGAACAATACACAAAAATCATGATTGAAGAATTTGACAGAGCTTAAAATGGTACCATTACGTCAACATGAAGGAGATACCGTTGACGATGGAACTTAAAGTGGACCTACAGTACTTTGAACGTACAACTACCCACTGCATAACTGTGCGATCGCACAGAAACGTACAATACCGTACAATATCATATAATTTATTCTACACAAGTACCCACTGTACAATTGTGTGATCATACAGAAACGTACATAAACGTATAATATCACAGAATATCGTACAATATTGTGTAATTTATTGTATGGACGATTGTATGGGAGTTGTACGTTCAAAGTAATGTACACCAAATTAAGAATGTAACAAAATTTTGAAAGTGAGAATATATTATAGTGACATACGATAAACCAAAAATGTGTCCAAAAATATTTCAATCGTTCACATGAGTATAAAATAGCAATGCAGTGTAGAGTGTAAACTGTAATGTTCACGTTTTTGTTCACCCAATCCTAAAATTCCAACATTTTAATGAATAGGTTTCTTGTCTCTTTTAAATGCAGAGGTTATATGAGCCACCCAAAGCCTTTGCCAGAATAAAATAATTCCAAGGACCACCAAAATTTATGAAGGACCATCACATCTAATGTGCTGGTGGTCGTTCGGTCCACTGCCCTGACCTGGACTGTCTTAACCGTGAGCTGGCTCAGAGGTAGAGTGCTCGACTTTGCAATAATGAGGCCCGGGTTCGAATCCTACCAGATTCGTTTCAGGTTCTTTGCAAAAATTGTTAATTATAATTATTACTTCAATTGTGGTCTACAATTCCTCACCTCTCCATCAGCCTTTGAGAAAGTGACCAAAGACTGATGTGCATTCTTTTCCATCGGAGGGTGACATATAAATGGTCACTCCTACCTACCTCGATATATCTGGTCAATCACCTTAGATGACCATCCACAATCACATCTGATACCGTAGTGTATCCTGAACGCTACATACTGAAGTTATGAGTCCAGTTCAGTATTCTACGGAAACCTGTTCAATGCGTTGAATACAAAAAGCAGTTTTCTTAGTTTCTGCACTTTGTGCGTCAAACGGGAATCTAAGTTTTTCACACGATGTGAACTTTGACCATTTACAGTCGTGGCAAAACCCACAATGGTGATATATGCATGAATGAGTGTTTGCTACCCAATATAGGGGCGCTGTGTAGGTTTAGTAATCAAAATAATGCTCTTTCACCTGGTAAATGAATAATATATTACTTCTTACAGTACCAGCATGTACTGAAACAATTCAGCAGTCAGATGTAACACTAAAAGTATGCCGCACTGAATGGGTTAACACATTGAGTCCCACTGCCGCGTATACGCGACAGTGCTCCTATACCTACACTGTGTGAAAAAAGAAGGGGAAAAAATGGAAAATAAAATTAAAAATATATATATATATTGAAGAAAAATATTTTTGGCTCTCTAGAATGAATAATATGTATACTTTCAGATTATTACTACCAATACTAGATCAAAATCTTTGATCTTGAATATTTCAAATATGTTAAGAGAATGCTCCGAAAATACCCTGTGGGACTCAATGTGCTAAGACCTGCTTTTAAAATTAATTACGAACAGTCTCAGTTGAAGTGTTCATTCTTTCCTCCATGGCAATGATATATTTCACATTCATTTAAGTTGTTTCAATTTTATCAGATAAATCAGGGATACAACCTAAACAACATTTCTGACAAACAATCAAATACATACGGGTGCATTCATGAACTTACTGCCTTTTTTAATACTGGTAAAATTTATACTGCCAACTTTTCTGTGATCTTCTGTGTTGTTGGCTAGTGTTTGTACAACACCACTGGAATCCGAGTCCACCGGGGAGCAGAATCCCACTTTGTACGACCACTTCTTGGCATCGTCATAAACGGTCAGGCTGAAATCAAGAATAACAATATAATTAAATGTAGAATAGGCCCTATACTTACAGGGTCAGCTCTTAATCTTCTATGAATAAGAGTAGGCAGCTTCAATATGCGAGGTATTATCGTCACAATCAATAGGCCTCATAATAGACCAGCAGAGCAGCCTTGTAAAATATCAACTGAATCCGACCTACGGTTATTGAGAATTGCGTTCATGAGCCATTTCTTGTAATTTTCGCAATAAGCTACTCCCACTCATTAACATGCAAAGCATCATCAAAATCAATAAACTTCCTAACCGACCCGAAGAGCATCGATGTACCAAATATCACCTCAATCTGTCCTGAAGATTTGGTACAAGTTTGGAAGCCCTTCTCTGGATGCTCTCAATCTTAATGACATCCTTCTTTAATAGGGGATTCCATACAGAACTATACTATAATGAAGGTCGAACTACATGTATGCTTTTATAAAGTAACAGGAAGCTCTTCTTGTCCAAGGAAGTAAATGTTCTCCTGATAATTCTGAGCTTCTTATTGGCTGCAGCAGTAATTTTCAGAATGTGTTCAGAAAACTTCAAATTTGTAGTAAATAGAACACCCAAATCCGACTCTTCCTTAACTGTATTTAAGTAATCAGTTGCTCCTCTCATGGAATAATGAAGACGAGGGTTAGAATTTCCAAAATGCGTAACTTTGCATTTCTCATTGTTGAAGGGTAATTGTCAATCATTGGACCATTGTGTAATGGGAATTTAAATCATCCTGAAGCACAGCATGGT
Source organism: Scotoplanes globosa (assembly GCA_027575025.1). Lineage (NCBI taxonomy): Eukaryota > Metazoa > Echinodermata > Holothuroidea > Elasipodida > Elpidiidae > Scotoplanes > Scotoplanes globosa. Next base: position 12,299 of record JAODAI010147750.1, on the reverse strand, counting down.
CAGTATGATCATTTACAACGCCATAAAGTTTTAAATAAAGCCAGAAATTTCCTTTTGTTTAACTATAAATTTATTAGTTTTAGACTGAAATTAAAGAGGGGTCGAATACTAACTGAATTACGGGTGCAGTATACAACCCCCACCTCTTATTTTGTAAAATTTTTGACAGGATAGTTCATTTCAGGTTCTCCGAAAAAAATTGTGAATTACGATTGTTACTTCAATTGTGGTCTACAATTCCTCACCTCTCAGGCAGCCTTTGGGAAAGTGACCAAAGTCTGATGAGCACTCTCGTCCATCGGATGTGGACGTATATAAATGGCGGTCCCGGGGTAGGATCATTCATACCTACCTCGACATATCTAGTCAATCACCTTAGATGACCTTGTTGCGTACTGTCCCCTTTGCAGTGATAACCACTAGTTGGTGTTTGCAGAGTACAAGACAAGACAAGACCATCCATGATAACATATAAGATACAGTAGTGTATCCTGAACGCTATACTCAAATTGAATTAACAATCATAATCCACAATTTGTGTGAAGAACCTGAAACGACTTGTTACGATTCGAACCCGGGCCTCCTTATTGCAAGTCGAGCACTCTACCGCTGAGCCAGCTCACCTCTTTCATAAATTCATAAACAATCTTGTGGCTATTCCTGCTGAACCCTACACCACCTTTCGAAACAGACCATCAAGACACAAACACTCAAAACAATTAGAACTCGCGGCAACACAGAGCAAGTCCGCAACTCTTTTCCCCAAGACCAGTAAAAGACTGGAACGAACTCGATGAGACTGGAGTTGCCGCTGGAAATCTTCAGCACTTCAAGAATTACATCAACAAGACGAACTAGCACCCGTACCACCCGACTCTCCGGCCAACGCATGCCACCAGCCTCTTGAACTTACTCAAGCTAGGAGTCCACTGAGTTCAGTATTCTACAGATACAGATACATGTCAGATGCTGATGACACTATTGCACTATTGTTGTGGCAGAAACTATTGAATTATGTTTATGAGTATTGTAGCACTTAATTGGCACTTGACTGTTCACATCTAAAACTAAAATTGACATTTGTCTAACTTAATGTCAAGAAACAAACCTGAACTTACATTTAACACATCCTTCACATTGTAGGATAGTAGCCTAAGTTATGATGTGGGTACCAGGCGCGGATCCAGGGATTCAGGTGGGCGCGCGTACCCTCTGCCCGGCGCCGTGATTTATTTTCACATGCATGCTTCCGCATGCCGATACAGTCAGGGATCCAGGAGTTTCATTACATGATTATTTATTAGATCCACAAAAATAAAAAAGGACACTTTGCTCAAGTTAAACAAATTCGTATATGCTCCACGCCAACCACGGTGGCGCTCAGCTTATATATAGTGTATTCCTGGATTCGCGCCTGAGTACAATAGGCCTATACCTTTAACTACAATGGTTCACTTAATAAAGTTATTAACAAACATGCATTTGCCTTCATTTCTAAAGCAAGATCTCTATCACTTACTCGTAATTGTGGTTTATGATGAAGTTGGCAATTTTCCACTTTATAAGTGCATTGATATAAGAATTGTAAACTTTTAGGTTCGATTGTCTACTGGTAAAAGTTTCAAGTTATCGTGCTTAATGTATACTTTCTTATGATGAGCTTCCATATTTCTAATGAATATCATTCCAAGTGGATTTTGAAAGTTAAAAGTATTCTTGATAACTGTGGTTGTCTTATATATATGGCTCAATTAGGACTATAACCTTTTAGTCATTGCGCTAATTAATCAGATACTGACTCGTGCAGTACATGACATTGCTTTGTTTGAAAAAAATAATATTCTGAAATCATTAGAAATAACGGTGTCCTGCTTACAAAATTATCAAAGTTGATTATAAATTTGAGAAACATTTAATGAAACTTAGCTAGGCATATAGACAATAAAGTTTAATTAATAAAACATTGAAGTAATGAAAATAAGAAATATCACAATATAGGCCTACTTATAATTCAAAATAATTTAACATAATTGGTGAGACTTTAGATGAGAAAACTATTTCTTACGGAGTCTTCCAAGCTATTACAAAATTGAACTCTAGTATAAGTAATTGAATATCTACTCTTTTTACACACCTAACCAGTTTACATATGTGGATGATTGTGGAAAATATTTCACGTTCGTCGTACCCAAATTAACCGTGAATGCATGCTGGCGATCACATGTAAACTTACCAATTGGCCTACTCAGGAGCGAATCCAGGGCGGTCCGGACCCCAGGCCTTGCCAACGGTATTTTATATACGCCTTGCAGGCCGATATTTTTATACTCATAGGCCAGTATTTGGTTTAGAGATGCCATTAAAACGTATTTCAGTCCTTGCTTTGACAAAAATCCAGGGAGGACCCTCCACCCAACTTGACCGGGCTTCGCAATTAATGTGCGTCCAATAAGTTCCCCTCTTTTTTCAAACGTAACTCGGAATTGACCAGTGTGGATTTTATCAAGTATACACAAATATTATTAGTTCGGTACACTCTAAATACAAAAGAGTGAGAATTCACTATTCAAGAGTGGTCTCTGGCTACACTCCTCAGAGAGAGTGAGTTTTCACTCGTAAAAGAGTGAATTATCACTCGTAGAAGAGTGGATCTAGACTATATAGTCCAGACCCACTCTTTTACGAGTAACTTTCTTTTAAGGAGTGTAGTCAGGGACCACTCTAAAGAGTGAATTATCACTCTTTTGTTCTTAGAGTGTAAAAAAACAACCCACCCACGTACTGCATCCTTCCCCCATGGAAAAAGAAAATGCAAAGCAGAAAACATACAAAACAAAATTATACTATACATTTACTATTGAAAATACTAAATAGTAAACCAATATTTAATTAATAAAACATTGAAGTAATGAAAATAAGAAATATCACAATATATTTAGAATTCCAAATGATTTAACATAAGATGAGACTTTAGATGAGAAGAAAGGGTACTTAAAGATAAACTAGTTTTTACGGAGTCTTCCAGGTTAAGTTCCAAAATTGAACTCCATAAATAATTCAATGACTACATATCTCTGTATTAATTGAAGCGACACGCTTATTTTATTATAATTTCTAGTGTAAGTGGATACTATTATTATTTTGAAATACTCTATCGAAAACAGATGATAAACATTTATCATGGTATTTATACATAACTATACCTCTGAACTGATATCTATAATCATCAAAGATTGTCAGAAAGATTAAATTCTGAAAGACTACATGTGTGTTCAAGGTAGCTAAAAGATGTTAATATGCGAACTATTCCAAGTTCTGGAGAATAAATCATTTATTTGTATAAGTTGAATGGGTATTACCCCAAATATGTTGCAATATACGTTAAATGTGGATATATGAGTGCATAATATAAATCTACAAGAATGTGATTAGGGAAAAAGTCCAGTAATCGTATAAAGTACAACACTAGTTATACACCACTAGTTCTAGTAACCTTGTTACATATATAATCAATGTAGTTTCCAATTCCAATTGGAGTCCAGAAGAATACCAAGAAATCGAACGCCATCAGATTGCAAAATACGACTTAATGATTAATTGATAAAGTAGGCCAGTATTGAATGTTAATAGATCTTGACATTGAATTGGTCGAAATAAAATAAATTTAGTTTTCCTAGAGAGAGTTTATTAACTTTGAATCATGCAGTTACATAATACTGAGTTCGTCGTAGCTGAAACAGGGTCACTGGTTTCAGAAACTAGCATCATCAGCAAAAAGGCAACATTTGAATTTATTAGAACAGCAAGGTAGATCATTAATATACATTATAAACAAAGTGGCCCTAGTATGGACCACTGCGCCGGAAACACCACAGGTTTTAGGCCATACTACTGATATCAGATAAATTTTAATTTATTGATACCATTTGTTTACGACTTTCAAGATAAAATGCTAGTTTTTTAAGGTGAATGTCGTGATTAACAGTATCAAAAGCATTTGAAAGATCAAAAAATATTCCGATAGTAGGCCTATATTCCTTATTACCAAATCCCTTTGTAATATAATCAACAATATCTAAAGCAGCCATATAAGTAGAACAACCTTTACGAAATCCAAATTGAGAGGAAGAAATAATTTTATTTTTGTTGATAAAGCCAATGGTTCTAATATAAATTATTTGCTCAATATTTTTTGAAAGAGATGACTAAACAGAAATTGGCCTATAATTAGTGACTGATAAAACATCACCATCTTTAAAGATAGGAGTATCTCTTGCCATATATGTGGGATCTGGAACGACACCACTCGATAAAGAGATATTGAAAATATAGTAGCCTGTAGTGGCGCACCGCTTATAGATAGTGTCACTGCTAGATCAATATAATTGAAAAATCAGTATCATTGTTACTTTTCTCGCCTCGGACATAACTTCATCTTACCATATTTTTTAGCATATTGATTCCATACAAGAGGATATAACAATACATAGTGGTCAAATAATTTAATTAAGACAATATAACAAAATGTTAGCTTGTTATTTTCTGGTACCCGCAGGTGCCGTTTTAGCCAATACATGCTGCTAAAAGGCCCATCGGTGTTTTTACAAATTTACATAACCCCTCCCCTAAAAAAAACAACAAAAAAAACTGATTCACCGTTAGAGGGGACACAGTGCTAAATTATCGGCGTGAAGTGAATCGATGATGAACATCCCCCAATAGGGGTCCGCTTTAGATACATTTCCAATACGTTGTACACCTGTACGCATTTCAGTAAGGTCGTATGTTTTAAAGTTATATATCTCTAAAAAGATGACGATGTTACATGTGGAGGTTGGTAGAAGAGGTAGGGGGAGACCTCGCCTGAGATGGAAGGACTGTGTTGAGAGGGATTTTAGGATGGCTGGATGTGATGGTGAACCGGAGGGTCATGGCTGCGTATAGAGGGAGGTGGGGGGCTTTGGCCAATGATGCGGCTGTCAGTTAGTATTTTCTCCCTCGGCCCCTTTTTATTGATTCATGAGATAGAGATAGAGAGATTAACTAAAGTTAATATGCATGGAGTTATGGCGTACGTTTTTATATATGCTTTGCAAGGATAAATAGATGATCACAAAATGTTACCATTCAGCGCCACTAATCTTAAATAATAATAATCGTCCGAATCAACCAGATATTACTATATGCATCATAAAATAAATTGAAGGAAGGGACTTTTTGTGATACCCTCAATGTATAAGGCTTGAGGTCGGAACCGTGAGGTCCCAGGTCAATTCCCAGCTCCACTGCTGGTTATCTGGGCACGTGTTATTGAGCAAGATACTGTTCTTCAGTCGGCAGCCAGAGAACATGAATAAACATGGGTCAAACATTTTGGAAGGAGGCCTGGCAAGTCACCAATCGAGTCTGTGATTTATCACAGATCTGCTCACAGTAAATATATGATTACCGACCATAGCGAAAGATGAGTGTCAACCTGTTTGGTTTTAGGGGACAACAACGTCCATGTCTTTAGTATGGCCGACACTTGTGTCAAATCCTCGATCTACAGACATAATTAATGTAAGCCGACATGTATATTTTTTATATTTATGGTATATAAAACTATAACTGTTGTTGCCGTATAATTATGGAAGGACTGACCCTTTCAAACGCCTATTTTATATGAGCCACCCAAAGCCTCTGAAAGAACAGTCAGACCCACTTGAAAAAACACCATCACCCCGAATGAGGGTCGTATTTAAAGGCCGTGGTTATTTTATTCATTGTATGTCATTACTATGTCATTCGCGTATATTTCCATTTATGTGGCAACGCTGTATTTATGTCTGAAAATCGTATTATTACATTATGTTATTATTTATGAAGATGTTTATTCGCTGTGTTTTACTAAATTTATCCATGAATTTATATCAATCAAACAAGCTCCTTACTGCCTGGTGAGACCTCTAAAGTCCACCAAAACGCGTGGCATCCAGAGGCCGCTCGATCGTATACACGGGTCCTTGTCCGGCTCCCTGGATTCCACGCATACATAAGCGCGCTTGCAAATCACTCAACATATAAATAGTCTATTTTCTCACACCCATACCCCACACACACTTAATTTTCAAGCCCTCCTCCTCGGCTGAAATTTAGTTACGTTGATCGACTGTTATCAAAATATTCTAACTCACATGAATTTGTAAATATAATGTAACTATATTCCGTAACATGTTACGTATTGTGTACATAATAGTTTTGTAATAGTTTTATTATAGTTACGTGACTAAATTACGTAAACGTGTTATTTAGCTGATACAAACACAATTATACAACATCCAAGATTATTCTAGACATTTGATTGGTCAATTGTATGTCACATGATGTTAATTATTTTGCACCATTGCACGATCTGCCGTGCAATGGAACACTCTGCCGTGTAATGGAACTCTTTTGCAATGGAACTCTAACCGGCTGGCCTGCCGATTTTTAGGGAATAAATTTAAGGGGATCATTTATAACTGTCGCTAGGCTATAGCGAACAGCGACACAAACCACAATGTCCTATTTTTCTATATATTGGCCTAATTAAAATCAATAAAAGGGTGTTGTATAAAACAAATAATGAATGGTTTGAATTCGTGCAATGTGGCATAATATGTTATTCGTTGAAAGATTGCACTGGTACCATTCAACTCGGCTCCGCCTCGTTGAATGGAACCAGTGCAATCTTTCAACTCATGAAATATTCTACCCCTTGCACTCATAACCATTCATTATTTGTATACTGAACGTCCACATAGTTTATGGTTACTAATATTATTGTTGCATGACTGACACAGATTTTCTACGCAAAACGTTTGTAGGGTTACTATTCACTAGCGAAATATTAGGCCTACTTCTCAATATACACTACGTTAAAACTACAATGAAATATGTTCAGTATCATATTATGTGTACATACATTTGTATATACAACACTCAATTGCCAGACTCTTATAAGTTATTTTTCTACAAGCTGATATATGTATAATGCCAATATCTTAGGAAAATTAATTAATGTTTTTGTTTTAGAGCAATCGCCTAAATTACCAGATGTAACATAGGCAGGCCTATATCTAATACATCAATATTAAAACGAATTTTCATCAAAACTACACTCTAAAAACACCCTGGCTATATTTAATCAGAAAAGGGTCATAATGATCATCCACTAATAGGCTATGTCCTGGCTATACGGAAAACAACCTTCCTGGTTAAAAAATAATATACTTTTCTGGTTAATTGAAACATTATTAACCAGGAAAGTACCAGTCGTTATAAGCAGAAATATATACATATTTAACCATGATATGTATGGATGATATTTGACCCCGATCCTGGTCAATCTAATCATCCTGTTTTAGAGTGTATGCCTATGCATTATGTGGTAATCGTTAGTCTCAAATGATTAAATATAAGTAAAATATAGGCATGCACGCCCCAAAAATACAAAAAGGCCCGCGGACTAAATACACTATAGGATATACACAGGCGCGGATCTAAGGGGTCCGGGGGTCCGGACTCCCCTGCTCGGCGGTGATTTTTTAATATGCATTATATGCCGATACACTCTAGGATCCGGACCCGCCTGCTTAGTGGTGATCTTTTTTAATATGCCTTCCATATATGCCGATATCATTATTATTATTTTTCTTAGGTGCCAGAAAACACATTTCAGTACAGCACTTTAACAAAAATCCTGGGTAGAACCCCTACACACAATCTCACCCGGTTTCCCACGTCTAGCACTCGCTGTGTGTGCCTTCAATTTTCTCCCACCTTTTTTGTAAACGTAACCAGTTTAGATTTGTGAATAATTAATTATACAAAACATAGTATCAGGATCAGACCCCCAAGGCGTGGATTCAGGGGGTCCGGGGGAAACAAAATACCATGAGGAACTTGGGGAGGGGGTCCGGGTCTCCCTAGATCGGCGCCTGAGTAGGCCAATTGTAGGTGATTTTTTTAATATGCCAAAAATTCAGACTGAAATTATTATTATCAGTTGGCTTATAGGTGCCATAAATACGCATTTCAGCCCACACTTCCATATTTCTGTTTATAATCTATAAATTTGAAGTCAATTTTGGATATATTGAATTTGAGAAAGTCGTTCGAATGGGAAAACCGTGATTGCTCTCGGATATTCACACCGTGTGGTTGCTGTCTCGGAAATCAGACCCGCGTCGGGGAATAATTATTACTCAAGTTGTCGGGGAAATCCTTGTATTTGGCCTTTCTTCCCCCAGTGTATAAAAGACATCAAAGTACCCCGACGGATTCATCATTTTCGACGAGGGCATGGGCCACACACCCGCTGACGCCGCCGTTTTCCCTTCTTCCTTTACTTACAACATTTTCAGTAATCATTCTCCGTTATCCTACTACGCCTATATTTAATATATCTGATGGTGATATAGGTGTACCATGTGTAGGAAGTGGATCGTCATTGAGTGACCATATACATATGGGAATGACGATTGGTTCATGTCGCTCCCGATGTCAGTACGGCTGCGTCAGTGTGTGAAACATGTTTCAACGTAGCACGTTTAAGTCACATGATATCAATTACCAATATATCAGTAGGCATGCATCCGTCAGTCTTTCAGACTATGTAGCTAGTAGCACCCTGTTGGTTGTAAGTTCATAATGTTAATTGGTGGCTGTAGAGTACAATACCGGAATGACAGTCTCGGTGGCATAGATAGAGACTGATGATATGGTACCCTGACTTTCTTTACGCCTGACACGCTTCGTTTTCGTCTGCCTTCTTGCGTACAGTTTCCTCGCCCCCGTTCAGCCCCATAGTCACCTCCTTTCTCCAGCCACGTCTATTGCTGGCTGACGTCTCCAATACTAACAAGTGACAACGGTGGCTTTCATGTCGCCCTTGCATATGTCTTTGTATATAATTATAGTTATTAGTACTGTATCGTTCATAAGATAGTTTCCTGAACCCGGAACCGTTCATAACTTGTTCCAGTCGAATAATTTGGGTCAATACCCAACACATGGAACCAGGCATGCATAGGTCATTAGCCTGAGTATACACAAGTAACGGCTGAACGGGTAATGTAAACCTATATTCCCCGCTATTTGAAACAGTTTTTGTCAACTGATATACTTGTTTACTAACACAATAACGGTATTAAACTTCATATGACGACACACACTGGTAGTAATGTCTAGAATAGTATTGGGTGTTGTATAAACTGTTATAACGTGACATTGACACATTTTTCATAGTATCCCAGTCAGTGGTCGCTTGTTATCAGCGTGTACACGCGATCATGTTATCCTGGTTATGTGCATATTTACTTCTCCATCGAGTAGGTATGCCAAGTCGCTTCTATTATTACAATAATTATTTCAACATATCATTACCGTGCTATTGCTGGAGATGATTTGAGATATTTAATTGTAAGGCATTGCAAGCTAGTCAGTGGCGTAGCTGCGGGGGGATTGGGGGGTGGAGCCCCCACCAGACCGGCCAGCCCCCGCCCACTGGAAATTTATATGATGAAATTAAAATGCACATTGCCTCACTAAATAACTTCAAATGGAGGCTGGTGAGAGCATTTAAGCCCACCAAATCGCGTGGCTACGCCCCTGGACCCCACGCTTAGGCGCAAAGCGCTCGACATATACAAATTCAGTTATAACATCACCTCCCCCATTTAAACTTCAAGCCCCCATGCAGCCCCCTCACAAAAAGAACCTGGCTACACCACTGCGAATGATAGGAAGTGTGAACCCTTGAAAAACGCCTTCCTTTTCGAGTTATCATTTGAACATAATTATTAACGCTTGATGCTGAAACAGTGTTGTGTGCCAGTGATAATTTCTTCAAAGTTTTAAAGTTGCTAAAATTGCCAAGTTCCACCTGAAACATGATCCATTTTCAAAATGTATTTCCAGAATTCAGAAAAATGAAACATTTACGTAAAACAGTAGATTCCTATTCCTTAATGCAACATTTTAGGAACAATTTTGACACAATTTCACTGTAATGCCAACGTTCGCAGATGCGAATGATGGTCATATTAATAAGTACAACGCATATCAATTATGATGCCACTATTCGTAGATGCTACCTAATTATGGTTAAATATAAGTAGAAAAGTGATAAAAATAGGGATACCAGTGTTCCAATGTGCTATAAATGGTAAGTAAACAATTGGCAACCACGACTGCGCATCATCCGTTTACGCTTTAAAATGGTGAGTCAGTTTTCGGAAATAAAATCCATTTTGAAGATACAATGTGTTCTGATATGAATAAATAATTTAGCTGGTGCACGCCCTCTTCTAGATATGTATGTTCATTATCTAAATCAGAATGTATTAGCCTGTACATGGTCATTTATTGAGATATCTCATGACAGCTTCGGAACGTGGACGAGATGCTTTAATTGATGCATATATAGATCAATTATTTCATCTCTTGATTACATTTCTTCACTATTAATGTAATATACTTACATCTAAGATATATGAACGCAAAACGACCATCACAATTGCCACTAACTGCATTAAAGATCATCTGTCACTTGTTGACAAATCATTCAATTTATGTTGGCCAACTATAGATCTTCTTGTAAATTATCGGAATCAATGGGATTACTTGTTTACTTTATTCGTACTGTGATGTGAATTTGCCGACAGTATATGACGTTTATCAAAAGTCCATTAAGTTAAGATCCCTGAACTGATGACATTCTTTCAACACGTTTCTACTCCATTAATCACCAATTGCGCGACAGATGGAATCGCGGAACTGATTTTGGATTGACGTACATTCTGAGGGTGGAGAGAGAAATTTCATCTATTTTTTAAATCTTACAACAACAACAAAAAAGATAAGAAAAAGATCTTCAACCATGAAATTTTATGTTATTTTCTCTAATTATAAATAGCAAATATCGTAGTTTCACCAAGAAAAATACATTTTTATTTTAAGGTGACAAATAGGTTATTGCTGTTGTTCACTTTTTAAAGTTTAGTTTCAAATCATATTACAAATACATTTTACATTTACAATTATATTAAACAAATTGGTTGGAATTGTAAAAGCTTTTCTAGTCTAAATTCCGCAAAGGGAAAAATCCCTCTAAAAATATATAGAATTCCTCGTTTTTAAAAAGACCGAAGAGGAAATTCTCTTTCAAATATTTCAGTCTAGCGCCAACCCTGCTCTGTTAATTGTTTTAGCTAACTGAGTATCAAGCAGTCCATCGATGATCGACTTTAATTAAGTTAGGCTAACATTCATTTGTGGTTGATACTATTAAACTCTTACTTAAGTCGATAAACTTAGATTGTATATATATATACTACTGGTGATACAATATCATTGTGTTTTATTACATGTTACATTCAAATAATTAAATTCGTCGGAGACAATATCATTATTTTTAAAACCACTCAGACTATTTCTAAAAATAATTGAGGCTTTATCATGTCCAGTCCGGCGTGTAAAGCTTCAATTAACTTTATTGTATCATCAATAGTAACAGTAATAATACTAGTTGTCAGTTTATATTCTTTGTTTCCAGTATAAAAAGTTTAGCTTTCTACAACTCTGTAGTTTTGCCTGGTGACCACATTACATATCAAATTGGAGTAAACACATTACAGTAAACGCATTGTAGTAAACACATTACAATAAACACACTACAGTAAACACATTAAAGTAAATACATTGCAGTAAACACATTGAAGTAAATACATTGCAGTAAATACATTGTAGTAAACACATTGCAGTAAACACATTGGAGTAAACACATTGCAGTAAGCACATTGCAGTAAACACATAGAGTAAACACATTGAGGTAAACGCACTGCAGTAAATACATTGTAGTAAACACATCGGAGTAAACACATTGCATACAAAATATTGCAGTAAACACATTGTAGTATACACGTTGCAGTAAACACATTACAGTAAACACATTGCAGAACACATTGCAGTAAACACATTACAGTAAACACATTACAGTAAACACATTGCAGAATACATTGCAGTAAACACATTACAGTAAACTCTTTGCTTTTAAAATAATAAGCAACAACTTTGGTGTAAAATCTTCAATCGCATATTCAACACAATAAACATAATATTTGACGTAATTTTAGGCTAATGAAAACGCTCTAAATAGTTTTATCAAATTTACTTCTTAATTATATATATATACGCTTCCAATATATCATATTTTTTAATAAGTATTTTAAACAATTTATAAATTTTGGGGGCGTGGCTTATACTTATACTTTATG
>JAODAI010147528.1:0-11015 GCA_027575025.1 Scotoplanes globosa | reverse complement strand
AAAATGGCCTTATGTAAAAATGAAGATTTTAGAGAATGTCATGGTATAAAAATAAAAATGGGGGATGACCTTTATTTATTGCATTATGGACATGTGTGGGGACTGGGCCAAACGTATATGGGGTGTATGCACTGTAGATAACCTGTGTATTGAGATGGGAGTGTGTTGAAAAGAGATATCAGTCAATATTTTGTGTAGGGAATACCGGACACTAACATGGAATCAATACAAACATGTTAATTTGATGGTTCAGTGATTTTCCCACCAAAAATAGGATTGAAACATACTGTCCGGTTTTCCCTACACTGTAGGGAATACCGGACATTTTTTTCTTATAACTTGCATATAGCTGCCTCGCCAAATATGGGATCACCTAATTTTTTGGTAAAATAGAGGTGAATGATTAGGTAATGATAATCTTTTTCGTTTGTGATTTTATTGTTTTCATGTGCTAATTAAGCAAATGGGCTTAAGTGTCCGGTATTCCCTACATATACCCTATTAAGTTAGCGTCACACGTCAGGATCAACTATTTAATGAGATCCTACCTATACGACATGGGCTAGAATAAATACTGGTAGGCCAGTTATGCAGCTTAAAATTAAAAATCCAGATACGGCAATATACGTTAAACCACGGGGTTACAATTTAGAAAAGGAACACAATCAATCGATCAATTAAAGTAACTTTATTTCGGTAACTTTTTGAAGATTACTCGAAATACAGTATACTCGGCATACAGCATTACATTATAATGATTTGTCTGACCGGTTAGCTCAGATGCCTATAGCGTTCAATTTATGATCATATAGGTTAAAGATTTTAGGATTGTCGTGATGGCCCAGTGGATATGGCTTGAGGTTTGGAACCGCAAGGTCCCGGGTCGATTCCCAGCTCCGTTGCTGGTTATCTCGGCATGTGTTCTTGGGCAAGACACTCTAATCCGACTGCTCTCCGCCACCCAGGGGTATTTGGAAACGTGTGCAAGTATGGGACAAACATTTCGGAAGGAGGCTTGGCAAGTCACCAATGGACATTACGCGTGTCCATCGAGTCTGTTATTTATCACAGATCTGCTCACAGTAATATATATGATTACCGACCATAGCGAAATCTGAGTATCAACCTGATTGTTTGTTTTTTTAGGATCAGAGGTTCGAACATGGAGACGTCAGAGGTGATATTGACTGAGTTCTTTCCCTATATCCGGGTAGCTCCATGCATCATGACCTATTACTGGGGTATCAAATTATGTGGGTGGCTCCTGTCGCGTCTGTTGAGAACGGCCTAGAAGCATTATCAATCAATGGAATTCTTCCTCTATAGTTTCCCGTCGAACGTACTATATATTTAAAGCGGTATTCGCGGTCCGCGATTTTTTTTCCCAGCAAGGTTTCGACAGATTTGGATTATTTGATAAATGGAAATGGATTATATTAGAAAACAGGGTTAGGGTCATGAATATATCCTATAATTGCTCTCCTTTAGATAACCGATGTCGGTCTTTCATAATTTGAAATGTAGAAAAACGTGACAGAAAGTAGTTTTTAATTAAATAGTGGTTTCCAACAATATGATTGACCAATGTATGAAAATCTGTCAAAACCCTCCTGGGAAAAAAATCGCTACCGGTCCAGGTCACATGCATTGAAAATGTACAAATTACAATCTATTCAATAGTGATCGTATAAAAGAACACACAAACTTAGCCACTTTTGTTAAATGCATTATGGACAACATTTTATCTATTCTTATGTTTAGGCTTTCGAGTCGTTGTTAATTATTACCGTTGTAATTGTTACTGTTTTTATTGCATGTTTATTAACCAACCACAGATTTCACCTGTGGTAATATTTGTATATTTTCTTATATCCCGAAAGGGGTCTTTTTGGAGAAATAAATCAACTGAGAAACTGTCACCTACATGTTATGAACGCGATAACACCAATTTGATTGCATACACTGTTCAGCGAACAGTCAATTATTAGAAAACGTGGTAATGTCAATTTTACAGTTTTTTTGGGAAAAAACTAATTAAATAAATGATAGGCCAACAACATATTGTATTAATTATATACTGATTGATTGTATGTAACTTCGTGATACAAAACATTATTAATCTCCGGGTTTTGGTCATATAACCGTCCGTATAGTCTTCGAAGTTTGGATGAATCACTGATTTAGAAGTAGACATGTGTCCAAAATTGTGTTCATTCGAACCAAATATCTCTGAGCTGTCGGACTATTATCTTGGCAAGTGTCCTTGAACAAGACACTTTATTTCGATTGCTTCACTTCATCAATATGTATACTTGGGTACCTGCGACGAGAATTGTATTTATATGGATGCGTCGTTATGTGGGAATCCCCATGCCCCCCCCCCCCGTGGGGGACGTTGTTGTAACAACTTTGTATCGGGTATGAATAGTGGATAGGGTATAATAATTGTGAAGGATCTTAGAATATCATTGTATATACAGGACGATATACAAATTAATTATTATTATTAATATTATATATATACTAGCGAATGGTCATTTCGGGAGGTACTCTGTTTCGGGAACTGCGTTGAACATATGGGAATTCCAAAAGTTGCTACAGATTAAGTACCCGAAACACGGTGCGTGTAGTATATACGTTGAAAGAGAGAGAGAGTGAAAAAAAGACACATGGTTTGAATACACGGATTCCAAACTCCATATTTTTTATTATCCCAATAATGTGTAACTGACTAACATGGGTTTCGTCTATAGTTCGACCAATATACCACCACAATGTTCCGATTTAATTGTAAATACCAAACACAACCGAATTCTTCTCTTAATCAATTGAAACCAATTATGAATCTTGCTTCCTTGTATAATTCATATATGAATATCTCCTTGGTAGCAGTAAACTTGTTACACCTAATTCGAATTCAAAACTGTGTGGGATGTTGTTATAATGACACAAGTGCACCTTCTCATTGGTTGAAAAAGCTTATCGGTGGTACATGTCAAGGTAAGAATACCCATACTCATGTACTCGACATTGTGATATATTTATATCATATCTACCTAAATATATCTCCTTGGTTCAGGTGAATTTCTTATATCTTCTTATCACAAACAGTGGTATATTGTTATAATAAGCCTACTTACCTTGAATTGAAGCTCCTGGTATGTAAAGTTATTACACATCCAGACTGTGATTATCTAAATGATACATGTGAAGTGGTACATCTTCTCATTATAAACTGTAGTATAATGGGTGTATGATATGTCGATCACGTAGGCTATAATAGCCTAGGCGCGATTATTATCGTACATTTCAATGCACCTATGGACTTCAAATGCCTATTGTATCGACAATGTATGTAGGTAGTATATATATTGTTATATTATTGACCAAAGTCAACTTCCCATACACGCGAAGTTATTACACCTTTTAATTCGAAACTGTATTATATTGGTATATTATTTATATGAGTAAATTTCCTCTGTACATGTGAAGTTAATACATCTTCTAGTTCGAACTTATGTAATATTGCTGTAATATTGACATAAGTCGTTGCTCCAATTGGTAGAGAGGTGTAATTGGTACACACTGTAATTATAAACTGTGGAGTATTGTTATACTATTGAAGCTCCTTTTGGCACATGTGGAGTTATTTTACCATTTTATTCCAAACTGCCGTATAGTGTTGTGGTATATAAGTCAAGTTCCTTGGCGTATCTCTCTCTCTACCTCCTGAATCCCTAGCAAGGGATGAGGAAGAATACACTAACTAACTGCAGCGTCATTGGCCAACGCTCTATATATGAAGTTAATATTACTCCTTTTAATTCGAAATTGTTTTCTATATTATTCAAATAATGACATGGTTGTGAGTGAATGTTGGCAGAGCTGTAAATTGAACGGTTCCATTTAAATACTTTAACAAATGAAATGATCTGCCATCGTGGCACAAATGCAAAACATTCATTACACTGTAGTTGTTTTATACAATTTTATCCGGTTGTAAAATAATTGCAAAAATATAGACACTAAATATGTATTATTTCGTGATTCTTTGCGGATGAGGTTAAAATGGGGAAAGGGTATGGTTATCTCTTTGACGTAACACAGTACTATCTAGTAGCATATCCCTGGTACTACTAGTAATTAAGTATTAGTGCACAGGACCAGAAAATATACACGGTCGTGTGACACACGTAGAGTCCAACAAAATGTCCAGAATAACTTGGATATTGCATAATGTTATAATATTTACCCAGATGAAGCTCTTTGTTACATGTGAAGTTACTACAGCCTCTTATTCGAAACTGTGGTATACTGTTATGGTCCTTGAAGAAAAACACGGGAACTTCCAAGAATGTGAAAATTAGGTCCTTTGTCACATATTGAACTGAAAAAAGGACGTGAATAATAGTTGGTTGTAATAATAAAAAAAATATTATAATATTGTATTAAGACGGTGAAAACGATAAAGTATTTATAACGCTAAATTATAGGAAGCCTCTACATGCATACACTAATATGCAACACAACTAGAGGGAAACACACTTTCGTAATACTAGTTCAAGTATAGTAGTGATATTTTATATAGCGCCTTTCATGCATAAGACCAGAAGGCCACAGATCAAAACGCTTTACAAAATATTAGAATTAGGATATTTTTAACAATTCATGCTGCAGTACTTTCATTTTTTAAGCCTATGCGTCTGGCGATTCCATAAACACAAAAAATAATGAATTACTAAAATAAAGCGTTGAAGAACCAAATGCGTGAATTAAAATTTCAGCGCTCTTCTGATCTAGACATTTCCTGATAATGCAATATTTCTCAGTATACTGCATGTTGACAAAAATAATTATCCCCAGGATAGGGTATTGTAAAAGAATACTCTAAATGTTCCTATCCTGTCTGATACTTTAATATGATGTCCACCAACAGCAATAATATTAATTTTAACTGTAGTTTTAGTAAACTTGGAGCCCAAAACAATGAAGTCTGTTTTTCCAATGTTAAACTTTAACTTATGATTATTTATTCTTTGACAAAGATCACGTGTGCATCATTCCATTTTTTGAGAAGCTGACTGAATTTCACATTCATTAAAATAAATATATAACTGTGTGTCATGCGCATATTGGTGAAAATATATTCCATTCTTACGTATAGTATCTGCAGCCCCTTTAGTGTAAAGTGAGAATAAAACAGGTCCTATCTGTGATACTCTGTATATAATCTTTGCCACCTTAATGAACACATTGTAAATGATTATTGATATGATGCAAATGCATGAGCAACACCAGTAACATAGTAATCATGATAAAGGAGATATAATAACATGACACGAGCAACTGTGTCGAATGCCACAGATAAATCCAATAAGACGAGAAGCACAAGTTTGCGGTTATCAAGTGATAGTTCGGGAGCCAAGTATCCATTGAACATCTTTTCTGGGATTGCCATGTGGTGCCATCTTTTCTTTTAGATGTTTAGAGTCATTTTCGAAATTTTGGCTATCGAAGATTACTTAAGAGTCTTTTCAATTTTCTCATTTATCCCTATAAATTTACATTTTTCAATGTAAGCAGGAAAATAGTATCCCAAATATTATCAACTTCATTTAGAAATTTAAGTATGCTTTACATGTGGAAAAGTTTATTTCCAATAAGACAAACAATCGCTATTATATACTTATGATCATTTGTACAGTACATTCATGAATATTTAATTTTGTTTGATTTTTTGTGTGTGGTCGTAGTGTGGATCACGGTTATCTCCCGGTGATGGTGTTTTTTTAAGACTCTGCATGGCTCATATAACCATTGCGTTGATAGAGACCTAACCAATCAACCCTTGTGATTTGTTTATGCTTGCGGTTTTGTGATCAGTCTTGTTTTTGAGAGTTTAAACTTTGTTATGTTGATTCATTCCAGTGGCTCCTACTTGTTTACCAACTTGAGGCTTTGGATGGATCACATAACATCTGCGTTGACTCGTCCGGGCTTGATTTTTCTTTCGTTTTTCATTGTATCGTAATGTTTCCGTTTCCTATCATGTTACCTTTCGTTTTGGTGTCTCTTTGTCCTATTTTCATTTACTCTATTATATCATGCTACCACCTCGGTTTATGCTCAACGTATGCGATCTGGAGCATGGCAACTTGCCAGCGTTTTTTAATTTATTTTTATTTCATTATTTATTTTTGTTGTTGCAAAGACAGCTCTCCGATATTCCTATTTCCAGGATTGACTGCTCTGTCTCTTTTATTAATTATGCACTGCTTGCTTTAACTTGGCTCGTTTGTGGTTTGCCTTTGGCCCCTTTCGGTTTACTTTGTCAGTCATTGACTGTGCTTGAGGTTCTGATTCAGTATTTTCTTTTGTTTTAGTTTATATTGTTGTGCAACTGAGACAACTATTTTTATTCCATCTTTTGTATTTTCATTGATACCTTTCACAAGTCCCATTTGTATTGCAATCACAATCACCATATCAACGTGTTCTTTTTCTTTTATATGATGTATGCATTCTCTTCAGTACTTTTTTAGACAGGGTTTTTCTGTATTTTGGAAATATATTTGTCATCTATATGTCATCTTTAAATTTCATTTACTATTATGCACCATAATTATGTTATATATAATGTGTTGTCACATTAATTTAAGCATTTATAGAATGAATGTGCTTTTCATTCTACCTTTATGTATTATATTATTTTGATCGGACTATACTTTATTGAATGATTTTGATTGCGAATATATAATTATAATGATCTAAATATAAAATGGATGAAAAAAAGGGAAAAAAGTCTCAAAATCAAAAGAGCCACAGTTTTCTAGTTTGTTTTACCCAAATGTGGAAAAGGTTTGTTACCTCATACCTTGCAGAGGAACGTATCACGAACATTTTGAGACCGGGTGTCGAGCCTGGATGCATCGGGGAAAGTGCTAAAAATACATAATCCTGGAGGTATCCCTAATGTTAATTGGCCAAAAATGAGACCAAGCCCAACAATTAAGGTATATTACAATATAATATCAACTGAAATTGACAAAATTCAATAAACTATGTCTCATTATATGATAAATACATAAAAAAAGCATGCATGCTAGCAGTTAAAATGGAGAATATTAAGTGTTATAGATACTGCATAATAGTGGATTTGACCGAAAATGTATCACCGAATCCTTGAGTTTTGCATTAATTATGTAATAATAATGCAAAACTCACATTCATTAAAAATATATAACTTTGTGTCATCCGCATATTGGTGAATATATATATATAGTATCTGCAATCCCTTTAATGTAAGGTGAGCATAAAACAGGTCCTATAACGGAGCCATGTGGTACTCCATATATAAACCATAACATCTCTCTGGAAATATTATTAATAACTTTTTACAGCCAAAAGATAATATCAAATGTAAGTAGGTTTTGTTAGCTTTTATCACAAAATTGATCAAGTATTTACAGTCAACAATTAACAACTGATTCATCTGTTATATAAATCAAGATATCGACTGGGTTCATGGCAAACACATTTGTTTAAATATAGGGTAATATTTGTCCGATCTGCAGGGCAAAATCCTATCCCAACCCCCAAAATTAAATATTTTCCGAAATAATACAATAACATAATAATTACATATTTTTACCATAATATCTCTTTGGAAATATTATTAATAACTTTTGACATCCAAAAAGATAATATCAAATTTAAGTAGGCTTTGTTAGCTTTTGTCACACAATTGATGAAGAATATTATATAACATAGGACGCCCTCTATATATTTATTCAACACATTTTCTATTAAAACTGTTATTTTCCACAGTTGTATATACTGATGTAACATTACCAAATCTACAATGGAGGTATTCTACAGGAAACTTAGAGAGCTGAGTTGGGGTGATCAAGGATTGATTGATTGACTGTACAAATTGTATGAATTTATCACCTATAATATTATTACGGTTATGAAGTCAAAATATCATTATGAATACGAGTTAGAGCAGTTTCAATATTGTAGGCACGTTTGAATGCAGATTAAAATGGCTCCAGTTGAATATTATCCTCAATATGGAGTTGAAGTTGAGAGTAGACAACCTCCTCAAGCAACTAAGGAAGGAAAGACAAATTTGAAATTGGACGATAATTAAACATATTAAACTTCTTGAAATCAGTATGATCACATACTATAGTATTTGTAAAACAAATATGTAAAATCTAAAGATTTAAGAAAATATTTCTTTAGAAAGATCCTAGGTTTCTTCTATACTCAACACTGCATAATTATGGCAGTGTATGTAATTTGTTATGGAACAAGCACCAAGCTGTTATGTTATATTGTTACGCTGCTGTTTGGATTATAATTCATAGCCCAATTATTGCATAACATCTGCAAGCAAAATAATAGTTTGATGTGCATTGCTACAGTTGCGTAGCTAGGTTACGTACTGTTTTAGGTGGTAGAAACTATAGGGTACATACACAGAGTTGCGTACATGTTACGTATAGGCTACATCCACCTACGGAACTAACCGAAACTTTCACGTAAGTAGTATACAGGGTAGCTTCTGTACGTGTTACTTGAAAATCATGAATATCATTAAGTATAGGCCTACATTACATACATAATATTTATAATTACTTAAGTTTATACATTGTACGCTTATAATTTATCCGTCATTAATTCACTGGTAGGATATGCGGTATTTATATAAACACTAAAAAACGGAACTCCAAAAAGCGGAATTATTAACTTGGTAATATTGAAATACTTACAACTTTCCATCTTCATGTAACAATACTGATAGTCCATGGGAAAGTGCTTAAGATCTATGTTGCATGTTAACTTCAGTCTCAATCTGAAACAGTGATGAATATAAAGTTAATAAAAATAGCATTAACAATATTTAACAATGTAAATCCTGGTAGATGGCGGGACGTTATTAAAGGCGTACCAGCTGTACACTGCTGTTTTCTTGTAATGACACGTGTGACAAGCAACCTTAGTGACTTCCACCCCCTCCTCTACTATTCAAAACGTTTCCCACTTTGTTTACCATTCTTTTATTAAAAAAAATACCGAGCTCGAAGTTGCTCTTCAGAAATGGGAGTATGAATTTAGTAGGCCTATATTGATTTAATCTGGCAACATATTTATGCTGTCACAAGTCGAAAATGGACAGTAAAATTACGTATTTTCAATTCAAATTTATTAATCATAGTATTGTTACTAATAAGCACTTATATAATATGATATTTAGGAATAATAAATCTTCTCTGTTCTTTAGGTAATAAGTTTGAAGAGTCATAAATCATATTTTGGGGAATTGTGTTATTATAGTGTTATATTTTGGAAGAAATTGAGAAAACGGCCCGGAGAGTTTTTTAACGGGATTAACTTTGAAAGGTATGTTTTGGCAAATGTGGAATAAAGTACATTTACTTTAATTTTGTTATTTTTCATGCCAAGCATTTTATCTTTAGTTCCAATATTTTTTCGATAATAAGATATATCTTTTGTTTGTAATTTAAAATACCTTTTAAATATTGAAAAACACGTTTTTATTAAAATGATCGTTTGGATAAATTACTATATCTCAATAAGATCGTTCCTACTTTAATCGATTTTTTATAAAATGTATTCAGGCTGAATGCATGTATTGGTATTGTTTTCTCATATAATTATGTTTAAAATCAGACAATAAAGTTATTGAAATTAAAACAAAGACAATATTTAGGATTACTTAGAACACCAAATATGAGCACACTATTGACATATATCAATATCCATGCAGTATTAATATGTATACCATGTAACGTACATAATATATATATAAATATATAATGTCATTTATATGTAAGTATATAATTATGTATGTACCCATAGTTTATATATAATGATAACTTATTTATTGCAACGTTTGCAAGTGATCAGGTTAACTCTAGTTAGCACGATCGGAGGTTTCTATGGTTGGTTGATTGATGCATCAACCCTTTCACCAACGATGTTGTACATGAGCCACACATAACTGTTGATATACCAGCACGAGTTACTGCATAGTGCATACAGATCATCATCACCTTTGATCTTGTGCCCAAACGTTTACGAAGTTCTGTCGAATTAACTAATACAACTCACAAGATTAATGTAGAAACAGTAGTATAGTTGGTAATAAGGAAATTACAATGTGAAGGAAAATATACAATATACAACAACATGTAAACACAATAGGTTTTCTTCATGCATAGCCCCAGTAAACATGAAACTTGTATGAAACATTTTTAAATGTTCTAGAAAAAATATTTAAAAAATATGAAATGTTGGGTTATAACAAAAGTATTATGTGAACACATTTCTCAAAGCTTTCCAATGACATTTTTGAAATGCTTAAAACGTTACAATATTTTTTTTACAAATATCATTTTGAATGGTGAAGCAGAAATAATTTAATATTTTTTTAGGAATGAATATTAAACACTTTTGGGAATATATTAGGTCCACAATAGTGCTAAGTGGAAGGGGAATAGGGCGAGGGTATTACCGGGTGGCTATAAATTGTTTCACGCAGGTGGGAATGGAAGGAGTAATGGGGTTGGTAGTTTAGTGTCAGAATGGAAGGGTAAGGAAGTGGTGAGGGTTGAAAGGTGGGAAGGGAGGATGTTGTTGATGTGGATCCTGATAAAAAACAACTGGTCGCCATTATGTCTGTTTTTGGTCCACAAACAGGTAGAAGGCAAGAGGATAAGTTAGCATTTAGGCATGCGCTGGATGTGATGATGGGTCGGGTAGAGGCAGGATGGTATTATGCTATGTGTGGCGGGGGATTTCAATGCTCATGTTGGAGTTAGGGGGACCAGGGAAGAGGAGTGTGTGGGTAATTTTGGTTGGGGTACAAGGAATAGAGAGGGCAGCGAGTTGGTTGAGTTATGTCTTCGCGGTATGGCTGTGGCTGGTTCTTTCTTCAAAAAGAGGGTCAGTCACAAAATTACATACAGGAGTGGGTTACATAAAGC